>CALYDD020000042.1:0-24994 GCA_944472135.2 Trichobilharzia regenti | reverse complement strand
AGAGTAGATGCTATCCTAGATGAACATGTAAAGACTATGACCACTTTGCCATTTTAACATATCTTCGCAATCCACAGTGTACTAAAGATATGAAGTCGTGTAGGTGAAATTATATGATCATGAGGAGTAAGTTGTTTTCGAGGCATTACTGAGATATTTACACCATATTGATGAGTGCTGTGTCAGAAAGACTAACCCTACTTGGAATTGGACACATGGTGCTCAAAACCACAAGACTAGATGCTGCTATCTTTTTTTTTTTTTTTTTTTTTTTTTTGATTTACAGCTTGATTCCACACTGTATTTTTGGTTCAAGTATGGAATTTTCAGCATGGATATCGGTAGCCCAAATTTTGCAGGCCGACCATAGATATCAGATGTGCGTCGGTGCGGGCTCGAACCCCGGACCATGTGCATGGTCGGCGAGAGTCCTAACCACTGTGCCACCGACGCACATCCTTTACAGAACTCCCATTCAACCGAAGATTTCGATGGGTCAGATACGTCAAAGATTAATTTAAGAGGAGTCACAGTCATTAAATCAATGATTCAGGAAGCGTTTTTAATGCTGAAGGAAGTGTAAGATACTGGAAATGTCATCAGCTTACTAAAAGTAGTTGGCTTAACCAACCAAAAAATCAGCACTCTACCCAACCTGTACGCAATGACAACGGAACCCATTTCAAAAAGGCAGTTAATTATTGACGTGTTCTGATGAGCAGTAAATTTGAATGTAATCAAAGGTTAAGAATATTCGAGGGAAGAGATTTGTTAGTTATTGAACTAGTATGTTGAATTACAGACTCCGAGAATGTGCACGTTAACAGCAGAACGGAAGAGAGAGGAATGGTGTTCGAGCCAGACCAGACGTGGACCCGTTAAAACAAAAAGTGAACACGTCGGAGGGTGGACAAAAGAAATAGCACTTCGGAATTTGTTGCATGCTGAAGCAGAGTGGCATTCCGACTGTTGTTGTCTATTTAGCTTGTAGTAACTCCCCGTAGGTAAGAACCTGAATTTGGACTTTGTGTATATTTTGTTTTGACGTATCAATAATTACGCTGCCCATTAAATTTAAACTCTTTCATGGTTGGCACGTTTTGTTGTGAATATTTCTGACTGTGAGTCTTTTTATGTTTAACGTTACATATTATTTTAAGTTCCGAGTTTTGCTCTCCATACTTTCATTCATTTATTCTGTGAGATTTGTAGACAATAATTATGTAACTATCGCTCATAGGCGAACTTTCTTTGTTGTCTTAGCTTACTGAAGATTGTCTTTCAGTCCGACGTGTTTCTTGGGAAGTTATGTTCCAACAAAGAAGCTAACCCAACAGCACAACTCCGTTACCCGGAATTTTACAGTATTAGGATAAACAGTATGCAAGTATAAACATTCGGATTATAAAATATAGTATACTTTTGTAGCCTGTGTTGATTTTCGCAGTATGCGTTACTGCGGAGGTCCGTTTTCCCTGCGAATTGTTACGTTTGATGCCTGAACCACTCAGTCTCACAGGGAGTTCCAGAAGCTGACTTCCAACGGTTTGAGCACTCATGTGACTTCGGAGGTATTCCTAAAGGGCAGTAAGAATTCCTAAGATCGAAACCCTAATAGCCATTTACTGTAGGGTAATTTGAAATCGATTCACTTCGGTATGATAGTGAAGAAAGCTTTTGATGATACCCCGAATTCCCGTACATTGGTGTAAAATACTGACACATCCAGGCATCTGAAAGCCCTTCGAATCATTCAATGCGTTCAGAAAGTCGTAGCTGCCACTGTATTACAGCATGCAGCTGTTCGCTAAAGTTATTTTTAAAATTCGTTCTTATTCCTCTTGTTCCTCAACATCACCCGATTCTGTTTCCGGTATGGAAACACAGTGCAACCAAAGTGTAGGAAGTCACGGTCGTCTACACTTAATATAGAGGTTCTGCTATTATTGTACCACCTCTTGGCCTTGCTGAATCAGTAAAGTATCTAAACCGCCACCTACCTTCGCTCTTAAGATTCCAGCTCTAGCGAGAGGGAAGCAAGAAACTTTGCTCCACTTCTCAGTTAATCACGTATCCTTTAGTCATAGAAGTGCACTTTTTGACAGACTGCATTGTTTGTTATATGTTCAACTATCACTGTCATTTAAAAATCATGGTTTATGAGTGACTTCATAACCATTTTCTCTGGTCCATTGTGAAGGGCTGCGATGAACTCATTTTAGGTTAAGACTGGTTGAAAAGATGTGCTTGACTGTCCCACCACTGAAATTAAAGGAATCGGTTAGTAAAAAGGCCATGATTCTCAGTTTTAATTGCTTCTTGTATCAAGTACCGTGACGGTACGTGTAATTGAGATATTTTAAAATTTTTTGGGAAGAATCCTGCTCCTGTTAGTCGAAAAGCCAAAGTTCTAAATCAGACGACCTAACAGTCGGTGGCCTTAATTGATCGCTCTACATGTTTTAATATCAAGATGCTTTCATTGTTATCAGAAGACTAACCTGCACTGAAACTTGTGGATAAGCCACTAGACGTCATAAAATGCGCGTCTAACCTGTTTGCTGGTTTAGCAGACAGTAAGTGTTATGTTAGCATTCGACTCTGTCGATCGGGAAGTTCTCTGGAGATGCTTGGCTGTAAAGGGAATTCCAAGAAAATATATTGCACTGATTAAGGCACTCCACTCGTACTCATACAGCCAGGTGAGGGCTTACGGCGAGCTGTCATCTGAACTGATGACGACCAGTGGTGTCCGTCAAGGATGCCCATTATCTCCTTTTCTATTCAACTTCATCATAGATGTGTTAATGGACTTAACCCTAGGTGACTTCAGCGACTCAGGGATTGACTTGCTACCGGGGAATAATCTCGTTGACTTGGAATATGCAGACGATGTAGTCCTTCTAGGCGAAGATGCTGACGAAATGCAGAGTCTTCTAAACACCTTGAGCCGCAATCTACGAATGTTTGGCATGCGATTCGCTCCTGCCAAATGCAAGATGATGTTACAGGACTGGACTACATCGACGCCTAGTTTAAAAATAGGAAGTGAAGTGGTAGAGCACGTTGACCGCTTCACTTATTTAGGAAGTACCATCAGCCAGAGCCAACGGGCTGATCTCTGACAAAATCTCAGCACGAATACAAGGGGCTCGTTTCGCATTTGTTAGTTTACGCCGACTCTGGCGTAGACGAGATGTTCGACTATCGACCAAAGGGCGGGTGTACTGCTCATCAGTCCGCTCCGTCCTCCCTTATGGCTGTGAGACCTGGTCATGGTGGAAGACATGAAAAGATCAGTTAGCTGTCTTTGATCATAGGTGCCTGCGTTCTATTTCCCGTGTAAAGTGGCATAATAAGGTGAGCAACATTGAGGTTAGGCGTCGAGTTCTAGGTAAACAGGGGAAATCAATCGACGAAGTCGTGAAGTTACAAAGACTGAGATGGTTAGGACATGTGTTACGTATGCCAAGCCATCGCCTCCCTCGACGAGCAATGTTAGCGGATATTGGGTCAGGCTGGAAAAAAGCTAGCGGCGGTCAAACCAAAACATGGCCTCACCAGTCAATGAAATCCACAACAGTTGGTCTAAGCCACGTAGGAAGGTGTAGACTTCCAGGCTGGGGTCCTCGCACGGTAAAAATCTATGGTTGGAAACAATTGGTGACATGGCTCAAAATCGTTCTCAATAGCTAGCACAGATGCATCCACTCCTTGTGACTTATGATCTCCAATGAAACTGTTTTGTATTTCTTTATTACTCCTTTGTCTCAGACCTCTGCTCACTGTTTCTATTATGCTTTTCTTGTACTTTTTTCTCTTGCTTCGCGTGCTACACGGAATGTGGCGACTTGAATTTCCGCACATTTGTGCAAAGTTCTATGTCGAAAACAGACAGACAGACAGACAAGTGTTATGTTGGCATCCAGATGACCATGTTGACACCCAGTAACTTGGGTATAATCTTAACGTGAACTTAAGACTGTGATCTATCGCGTGCATCGCGCTTATGGGATCTAACCTTTTGGAACCGGCAGTATTCGATAACTGGTCGTTGTCGTTTCCGCAACATCACTATCATTTTTTAATGACATTTAAGGGTTTCATCAAACTCGTTCAGTCAATATCTTCATTTAACTGGTGTCATTTTCGTAGATGATACCTGTGAATTCCTAAGTGTTTACTAACTCTGACACTCACAAGGAGAAAAAAAATTAAATGGGGTCTACTCATGATAAAGTAAGCGATAGTTGTTTTGAGCTATCATATATTGGTGCTTTTCACTGTGAGAACTAATAACATGACTCTTCTCTCCCTCTGCCATCATCATTATTCAAAGTAGCACCTGCCTTTATGTTTTTGTTGTCAAGCTAGTTTCAAATAAGTAAGACAATTTGAACAATAACAATCCGTTTACGGGTAGTACATTTTTCACCCATCAAACGGTCGTAATTTATCCCTTGTTAAAATACTTTTTCTAGTCACAAGTTTCAAAATTGACTGTTATAATGGAGATGCCTGTACACACGATCCCCTAATCTTGAGAATTATATGTTGAAAGTACTTTTTTATCTTATCTCCCTAGAATCCTTGAGTCTTTAATCGGCACTTATGTCTTTGTATACATTTTTCCTTAAATGTACGGTGTGAAGTGGTAACCTAATAGCGATTATATGTCCGATTGCTTATATATGTTATTGTGTATGCGTCCTTGTTTAGCCACCATTACTAAACGATTTTATACCTTTTACAGCACAAATCATTTTCTGCTTGAATTGGACAAAACTGAGAAATTCCTTCAGCACGCATCAGTGATCCATCACACTTACATCCCAATTAAAAAATTTTTTGCTGGTAGAATATGTCTGCTCGATCCAAAAAACAAAAAGCTCCAGACGCTGAGAAAAATGAAGGCAGTCCAACATCCTCCTTTTCAAGATCTGTTACCATAGAGCGTAGTCATACATCATCGTCAGGTGGAACACCTCGTAAAAGCTATTCACGTAATGAACGATCTAGCAGTCCGTTAACTATTAGTCGATCTGAAGAAAAAGATGAACTTGCCCATCTGAATGATCGTCTAGCCGGTTATATTGACTATGTTCGAAAATTAGAACTTGACAAACAAAAACTTACACGTCGTATACAAACTGTAACCGAAGAGCGTATGGTAAGTGATTGAATTGCAATTTTTGTGCTAACTAAGCTTTTTATTTCTTAGAGTAAAGTTGAAGAAGCTAGAAAGACCTATGAAGATGAGATTACAGCGCTTAGAAATTTAGTTGATGATTTAGCTAAACAAAAATCTAAAGCAGAACTTGATGCAAAACAATTAAGAGATGAGTTGAATGATATGAAATCGAAGGCGAATAAAAGAGAATTAGAAAATCGTAATTTACAAAGAAAAGTGGAGACTCTTGAAAGAGAATTAAGTAAATACAAACAAGATCATGATGCCTATCAGGTAAATTTATTATATTGTGATCATTTTTTATTTTACAACTTTATAGCCACTTCTTAGTGACTATCATGTTCTAGAGAAAAGATTTGAAGAGATGAAACGAGATTTAGAAGCGGAGACTTTACTACGCACTGATTTAGAAAATAAAATTCTTGGACTTAAAGAACAATTGGATTTCCGTTCTCGTCTATTCGATGAAGTGAGTGTACTCAACCTTTTAAAAAATCAATATATTTCTTTCTAGGAACGTGAAAAATTAGTTGAACATAGTATGTATATTGAGGAGGAGGTTGAAGGCCGAAAACAAGCAGAATACGAAAGTCGGTTGGCCGATGAACTTAGATCAATTCGTGATCAGACAGCAAGTGAATTAGAAGAGTATAAGATACAAATGGAAGAAACATTTGAGGTGAGTTCTTACAGATACCTCCCTCCCAAATAAGGAGATATGAATTGTATTCCGTATTTTACTGTTATAAATCGCCTAGAAGCCTATTTCTCATGTCAACCCCAACCGATAGCTGCTATATTGACGGAGTGGTCGGGCTTGCACATCGCAATGACCCAACAAGCTGTACTGGCTAGAACCAATGTTCCTGCAGGTCCTGTCATGCCAGGAAGGTTGTTAGGATAGCCATAAGACTGGAAGCAGTTACCGGCATAGTGTAAGGATATTTTTGAACTATGCTGGGGGTCTGTGGGCGAAGTTGTACTGCTGGGGAATAGGGATGTAACAGTGGCAAGGTGTTTTCCTCAGATGACCAGCATGCCAGCTATGCTGACTCTCCACTTCGGAGAGAGGGGGTTAGAAAAGGTCGCCTCCAAAAATTGTACATCCCGACCAACCCTACGATGGTCCGTAACCGGCGGTAAGTTTACTAATACGGAACCAATCCCAGAAACCAGTTCATACAAGCTGTGTGTGACCGGCGTCAAGCAGTTGTCCCCTGGGCTCTGCGGCCACGCAACACTAACCCTCTTTCTGTTTCAGGTTCCCGGAGAATCAATCAACTTCCACGGTGTGAGCAGCCGGGATGAAACGACCGCCCACACACTTCCAAGAGCTCACGAAGTCTTCCTTAAGATTATTCCCTATTTCATACATTTTTCTTACTTGTAGAGTTAGTTAACTTTTGATAATTGTCTTGTTTGTCTGCAGTACAAGTTAGGAGTTGTTAGGTGTTCTGAGTGGAACATAGGGTCTTCAAGCTAGAGGCTTGAAGTCTCGGTAGCAGTGGTGTTTTTTTCCATTTTCACGGGGTGGGGTTGCTAGCCACACGCCTAACCTTTCCTCTTTATCGGTCTTACTGCTGACTGAGTAAGGTCTAGGCATGCGTCGGAAGGGAAGCAAACTCCAGATCACTTGTGTGCTTAGTGATTTACGTTAACCTTGTCCAGTCAGTAGATCGTTAGGTCAGTTAAGGAGTAGACTGCTAAGTTGAATCGTGTCAGAACACAGATGTTTCAAAGTGGTAACCGAGACTTTCATACTTAGTTTAGTCTGCTATCAGTACATCCTTATCCAACTTAGTGTACTTGAATTAGGAGACACTGTAAAGTTGATGGGAGCAAGGGGAGCAGCTTCACTTGTAAAAAGTAGGAGAGAGTATATACTAGCCAACCAATGTGCACGACTCAAGCGTACACGAGGAAGAACACGAAGCCTGAAAGTGGGTCATACGATGTATTATTACAACATGAAGTACAGATTTAGGCGTAAAGACTGAAACCACAAGTTCGGTGTCTTATCATTTATGTTCATTCTGTCTACATCGTTCAGTAAATTAGTCCACGGCATTCGTATGGTCCGTATCCCCAAGAAATGTCAGAATATCACAATTATGAAGTATGTGTAGTAGTGTCACAAGTACCCTCCCGTCTTGAAAAGCAGCACTGCCCCAGTGCCTATACGCAGAATCGGATAAGGCAGCCGTCCGTCTACCGAGACTTCATATTTGGCTGCCACCGACGGGTTTTTAGAAGTTGACGGAGTTGGGTGGTGCGCTGGCTTCAAGTGACCACTAAGGCAACGTCAGTATTTCCTTTAGCCTCTGCAGATGTCGTATAATAAAGGTGACGGAAGAACATTTGCAGCAGATGACCTCGTAAGGTCTCTGTCATGGGATAGTAAACCTGCTGGACTGTCCTTACATAACATGTAGTCGGTGTAACTAAATGCTGTTCCCTAGAGCATATGTATCTCCTCAGACTAGTTTATCATGTTTCCCTTTTTGGTAATTACTCACGGGCTAAGCATGTTCGTGCGCTATTTATTTCTATATGCGACTTCTATATTCTCTGGAAGCTTCATTAGGTATTAGTTCCTCAAGTGTTACAACATATGAACAATTGTCTGCATGCATCAAACAAGTGTTTAGTATAACATTGAGTACATTTCCATCCAACTGCTCGATCACAAATGAACCTTAGCCACGACTTTAGGACTTGGTGGTGTATAAGGTGTAATCGAAAACACCGTGGAAAAGATTTATCATGACTTTTGTGCTTCATTAATTTGGATTAATAATGTAATTATGAAAAAGTTCACTAACCATTTGCTTTCTACTCTAGAACAAGCTTGGACAGCTGAAATCATCCGCGAATTTCAGTGCTGAAGATGCTTCTCGTCAACGAACTGAACTGTTGATCGCTCGTAAGAGAGCCGATGATCTTGCTCATGATTTGTCCAAAAAAATTGCTGAACTCGATCTACTTCAACGAAGAGTTGCTGATCTCGAACGACAATTGGCTGATGAAAGACGTGACTTCGAATCTCAGCTACTTTTCCAACGTCAAGAGGTAAATCGATTGAAAGAAGAACTAGAGGAGAGTTTCCGTGAATTTACTGATCTTATGAATACGAAAATTGCATTGGATCAAGAAATACTAATGTATCGAAAAATGTTAGAGGGTGAAGAATCCAGGTCAGCTGATAATTTCTTTCTTTGTTTTTTATTCAAATTTAAAATTGTCGATTGCGTAACCAGTTGTGGATTTCATTGACTGATATCATGTTTTGGTTTGACGATCACTAGCTCTTTTCCAACCTGATCCATCCTCTTTCAGCGACTAACATTGCCCATTGTCAAGGAAGGCTATGGCTAGGCATACAGCATGCATAACACATGTCCTAACCATCTCAATAAACTGAACTTCACAACATCGTCAATTGATTTCCCCTACTTACCTAGCACTCGACCGATGCCTAACCTCAATATTGCTCACCGTATTGTGTCACTTAACACGGCAGGTAGAATGCAGACAATTATGATCAAAGACAGCCAGCTAACCAGGCTTTTCATGTCTTCAACTCTCAATGGCAAGGACTCGCAGCCATAAAGGAGGACATGACTAAAGGTCCACTTGACTAAGCACTTAACCATCACAAATCCCACCTGCTTCTTAGAATGAATATACTTCATAATTTGCAGGACACAATATTTGAGCTGCATTATTTCGTATATTATGTCTGCCGTGGACACATCTGCTTTTGAAGACGTTGCGTTACATAACACATGTTGACTAACTCATCTTTCATCTCCTTCATACCTGCATCCTCAGCTACTGTGAATTTCTTATGGAAATACATGCACAAAGGATACAGCTTATTGGTTTAAGCAGTAGAGTGTCGGTTATGTGGTATCCACGCCGAAATAGGCTCTAGCAACTTCAGTCTGGGTAGCCGAGTGATATCAGCTCTCCCACGATAACTAATCAATTAACTGATTCAATTTTATTCCTTTGCATTTCGAGATATGACTTCAACAGCACATCTCCGTTCCCTGCAATCCAGTTTACCTTGCTCCATCGTTGCCCATACGCTTTCATCTCCTCCTCACACAATCTAATACATGTCACCCTTGGATGTTCAACTCACCGTTTCCAATTCAGCAGGTTCCACTCTAGGACTTTTCTCTGTTTTATCTTCACTGAAGGCAGTTGTTAGGAACGCTTTATGTGATGCGCCAACTTTCTGACCTATAGAGAAATGACTGATTTAAGAGTGATAAAGGTCTGCCTTGCTATTCCGATCCAGTCTGACTTTAACATCCTCATTTGTGCTTCTGCCTATTGTTGAGACGATACTGCCTGAATGCTCTCGAATGTCTTTCGTCGATAGCGATTGGTGCTGGTTGCTAATCAGTCGGTCGATGGGTATATTCATCACCTTTATCTTCTTTATATGTTCACTTAAGGTCCTTTCTTTTTGCTTCTGTTATCAAGCTGTTGGTTTTCAACTGTAAGTCTTTGAGTTTGAGTGACATCCACCAAGTTCCGAACTCCTAGAGTCTTCTTATCGGTGGTCCAGCGTGTTCCTGTCTTCTCTCTCCCCACAGGAATATGACAAATTACAGAGACTGAATCCATCTGCGTCATTGATATAGATTTTGAGCCGTATCACCTATTGTCTCCAGCCATTGATTCTTAGAGTCCCGAGGGCTCCAACCCGGTAGTCTGCATCTCCCTAACTGATTCAGTTTAACTGTCAAGGATTTGATGGATTGATTCCATGTTTTTGTTTGGCCACCACTTACTTTTTTCCAACCTGCACCTATATCCGCTAGTAACGCCCGTCGAGGGAGGCGATGGTGAGGTATGCGCAGCACGTGACTTAGTCACCTCAATCTATGTGACTTTATAGCCTCGTCGATTGATTTTCCCTCTTTGCCCAACACTCTACGCCTAACGTCAACATTACTTACCTTATTATACCACCACCTAACGTGAGAAAGAGATCGCAGATATCTATGATCGAAAGCAGTCAACCTTTTCATGTCTTCAACTCGTATTGGCCATGTTTCAGAGCCATAGAGAAGGACGGAGCAAAGTGCTGAGCAGTACACACGATCCTTGCTTGATAGCCGGATGTCACGCCTACGCCAGAGATGGTGTAAGTCAGCGGAAGCAGCTCGAGCTTTTCGGATCCGTGCTGAGATTTCATCGCCCATCAGTCCGTTGGTGCTGATACAACTTCCCAAATAGGTGAAGTGGTCAACATGTTCTATCACTTCACCCCCTATCACTAAGCTAGGAGTTGACGTAGTCCAGTCCAGTTCCGTTGTGCATCACCTGGCATGTGACATTATCATACAGCTGTTGAATAAGATTGATAAAGGTTTGCGACGACCCACTCCGTACCCGTGAAACAGTTTCTGAATCATAATTATTCGAATTTGTGAATGACTGTTAAAGACAATTAAATAGCGGTAGTAACTTCTGTGTTCTTTTTTTGGTTTGTTTGAAATTTTGTCTTTTCTTCTAGGCTTAACTTGACACCAGCTCCACGAGATTCACCATTCAATATTCAACCTGGTAGTAAACGCAGGCGTACTGACGCAGACTTTGATGGAGATGAATCGGCTGCCAATTTAACCGGGACAAGCTTCACACCATCTCGGTCACGATTCGCTTATCGTGTGGCATGCACTGCACATGGGCCTGTGGAATTCTTTAAAGAACAGGATAGTCATGGAAAATGGATAAAGATACATAATACGTCGACTGATGTAAGACACTAGTGTTGTTGTTGTTATTATTGTTGGTTTCACATAAATTTGTCACACTGATTTATATCATGAATAATTCCTCCTGATAGGCACCTTCTTCACTGCATATCTTCCCTTTTATTTATTATTATTTCCTTTTATTCCTAGAGGAACATAGGGCTTCACCTGCACGTCTCCATTGTAATTGGTTCTCCGCTAATGTTTTCACCTGGCTACAAGTCTGCCCACATGCTTTCATCTCCTCTTCACATGACCTCCTCCAAGTCACCCTTGCACTGACGACCAACTCACCGCTTCCCTTTCGGGTTCCACTCGAGCTATGGGTTAGCTAGTGATGTCACTTGATGATTTCCTCAGAGTATGGCCAATCCATCTCCATTTCTTCATGCTTATTTGTTTCACAATCGGTTCCTGGTTGGTTCGCTGATTGCCAGAGATCCCTGTTGCTGATCCTTCTGGCCATCTGATGTTGAGTATTGGGGAAGACAACTGTCAATGAGGGTCTATAGTTTGTTTGAGATGCTCTTTATGACGTGCCAAGTCTCTGATCCGTACAGTGAGTAGCACTGACCGACTTCACATTGGAGTTGAAAATCTGGATCTTATTTCTGATGTTGAGTGCTGTTAACCCCCACACTAGCTTAAGAGTAATGAAAGCTTGTCTTGCTTTTCCGATTCTGGCTTTGATATCCTTGTCAGTTCCATCCGCCTATAGTTGAAACGATGCTTCCCAGGTGGGTCAGTAAGGGAGGTTGTTTCTTTCAGGTTCCTCCCATTTATGCTGGCTGATTGTTGTCTGTTATTGTTGTCACTGTTGGTGTTGCCCAGGAACCTTTATCACCTCTGTTTTCTTTATGTTTACTTGGAGTCCTATCTTTGATGCTTCTTCTATCGCCAGCTTGTTGCTTTTCATTTGCATATCTTCCAGTTTGTGAGAAATCAGACATATATCGTCGGTGAAGATCTTCCCCTTTGGTTTAGTTCTAACACGTGACTTCTCATTCAGATGTTTAATGATCTCTATTCACAGAGCGGTATTTCTCATAAATGCTTAACACATGCTGAGTTGGTTCCCTAAACAGACGCTAATAATACTGACCACCAAAAAGAGCCCATATCAATGAAAAAATCCCGTTATGAATTGTTCATTAAGATCTCCAGTGGTCTTAAATTCCATTGTCCTAAAAATGGAACTTGGGCGCTATTTTAGAGTAATATTCTATCATAGAATGATGTTATTTGATAAGACGGTTTTTCAGACCTGAGAGTGTGCAGTGACTCTTGGTATCCAATCATCACTTACGTCCAATGGCATCATCAGGTAAGTAATTCTAAAGTCTAGTAGCGCGTGTTTGGACACGGTATAGATCAGTATTGATTGAGTGTTGTCATTTGGAAACACTGGGGCTTCAGTGGCTTAGACATGTGCTACTAATGTCACCTCAGAGGCTTCAGTGTCAGTCTCTGTTCGTTCCAGCCCAGGGACTGGATGGATAAAGCAGAGAGGTGGTGGTCACCCTATGATGTCGGATGAAGGATGGTTGTGTCCAGTTAGTGTCACCTGATACATCACAACTCTCTGGTCGGATTCCTGAAGATAGTTCAAATCGGTGGCTCGGAACGTGGTCAGATATAGTCAAGAGTCGTCATCAGTGGCTAACATGCTTCAGCTTCCCCCTTCTCTGAAAGTACCATGAAGTATTGAATGTTGAATGATCTTGACAAATATGCTTACTCGCTTTTTGGATGACGTTCCTCATTCACTCTTTCCCTAATTTTCTACGCAAAGGGAGACTAATGACGTTTTGAGGACAATTCATTACTCATAATTATATCATCAAGGGATTATCATAACTTCTATTATTTTTCATCGTTTGGTTTTATTGATGATAATATTTCCCATGTATCTGTGGTATGTTGGCGTCGTGTCATTTCTGTTGCACGTGCTAGGTGTGTGTGTGTGTGTTGGTGGGTCCTTTGAACAAAGATTCCGTGACCAACCTTCCCCTCTACCTACCTATATTACATTTTATAGAATTGTAGCTCTCTTCCACCCTGTTGTGTGTTTACTAATGCTTGCAGTACAATGGTTGAGTTCTTTTTTCGAAAATTCCTCATCATTCTGTCGCGTTCAGCTAAATTTTCATGCCCCAATAATCTATCTGATTGCCCACGATCTACAGGTCTGACGTGTGCAAGTTGACGTTATAGTCATTGCAGACTGCTTTCTAGATTGCATTATTTTGTCTAATTGGGCGTCACTGTATACTTTTATCAGTTTAATTTATTCTTTGATGGGATTTCACCTTCACCTGACCGTTGATATGCCTGAAGGCGGCAAAATAACTCTGGATAAATGATTTCATTCTAGTTTGTTGAGAGTAACTGACTAAAGTTCAATCCAGGTCTAGGATTAATCACCAGCAAACATCAGTAGTTAGAGAACCATTGGCGAACTCAGAAGAACTGGACAGTCGGGACTCTTCAGCGGTACAAGGCGAGCTCGTAGACCATTCATTCAACCAATGGGCTATGAATCCCAACTTTTGCTAATTCGTGATATATGTATATCTACTTCAACCAGCCAGCCAGCGTCAAAGGCGAGTTAGTGTCTTCTTACCTAACTTGGTTGACCCTGCTGGTTATAACTTCTTACTAGAACCCCAGGCAACCTGCTATGTAGGACCAGTCGCTAACTGAGCATCAGATTAATTATCCAGTGTTAGTTTGCTGAGGTTTAACTGGCTACAGGATTGATCACGAGCTGGCGGTTGCGCACAAATTGGCAGAAGCTGAAGTTCATGGACTATTCGATTGGGTTCCAGTGGCTGAATGGTCTACCAGCTTGCCTCGTAACCGGAGGGTCCTGAGTTCGAACCGTAGTGGTTGCGTACTGATGAATAGTTCCAAACTATTGGGATGGGACAGTGCTGTTTAGTACTCTCTGTTGGTCAGCTGATGATCTCAATCCCATAACCAATCAAATTCCTGCAAACCAACGCTTGGTAACTCCATGTTTACACAGGTATTTGGTCATCCTGTGCCAATTTAGACTCTGGAATATAAAGCATTGTGTCAGTCAACTATAAACAGGCAGCCATGGATGATACTGTACCTGGCAGAGTTATATCTCTGAACAGCGTATCACATCATCGTGACATGAAGCAAGTTAACACGTCTGAACAAGGTGACATCAGGTTGTGAAGCAGCGTCAGTCCAAATGGTCCGAGAATGTACTAGTCATACCCGATCCCTACCAAATGGTATGTTAAGTTACCTAGAAGATTTTTGCGATAGTGTCTCTGGACGGTGATTAAGTGAAGAGAATAACTGAATTCATATACCATCGCTTTGTTAAGCTGGGTCGCTCTGCGTGTGTTCGTGTATGTTTCATTATTAAAGTAACTGGCAACTGAGGTCTTTGGGTGTGTATTACTTAAATTCTGTTGCAATAGTGTGATTTCATTTACAGGATTACCTTCCTTTAAGGTTTATACCTGACTCTGTGTCTCTCATCTAAGGTTTGAACAACCGCCTATTATCTCACAATCATCGATCTGTCCTATGGTATAGTCATTATTTTCTAGTTAACTTTTATATATAGCCTTATAACAAAATGCCTCATTTTTTAAAATTTTTCCAGGAAGTAACCATGGGCAACTGGGAACTTGTTCATGAAGCTGATGGACATGAAACTCGTCACAAATTCTCTCGATCATTCGCTTTAAAACCTGGTGCAGCATGCACAGTAAGTTCATCTCCTTACCCTGTGTGTGTGTGTGCATATGTTCTAACAATCATGTCATGAAATCTTGAGACAGCTAAGAAATTCTTTAGAACATTTCACCATATTGTATCAAGTTGAGTCCCTTGTAGATGAAGACGCTGAAAAAATGCAGAGTCTTCTGAACACCTTAAGCAGCAATTTACGAATGTTCGGTGTGCGATTCGGTCCTGTCAAATAAGATGGTGCTACATGACTGAATTACATTGACTCCTAGCTTGAAGATAAGGAGTGAAGTGGTAGAGTGCGTTGACTACTTCACTTATTTGGGGAGTTCCATCAGCCAACAGCATCAGGTTGGTCGGTTGCTGACGAAATGTCAGCACGGATACAGAAGTTTCGTTTGGCATTTTTTCAGCCAACTTACGCAATCTGATTTGGCAGATGTGATGTTCGGCTGATTGTCGACCAAAAAGGCGTGTATACTGCTCAGCAGTTCTCTCCCATCTCCTTTATGGCTGTCAGTGAGACATGGCCATTTAAAATGAAAGACATGAACGTTTAGGCTAGCTGTCTTTGATCACAGGTGTCTGCGTTCTATCTCCGTGTTAAAAGTTAGCATGATAGGGAGAGCAATATTGAGGTTAGGCATCGGTCGAGTGCTAGGTAAGTAAGAGAGACCAATTCACGAGGCTGTGAGATGGTTAGGACGTGTGTTATGTATGGCTAGCCATCACCTTCCTCGACAATGGGCAATGTTAGTTGACATAGGATTAGGTTAGAAAAGAGTTAGTGGTAGTCAAACAAAAGCATGGCTTCATCAGTCAATAAAATTCACAACAGTTAGTGTAAGCCAGCGAGTCACGTAGGAAGGTGTAGACTTAATGGCTGGTTGTGGTCCTATGGATAGTATAAGTCAATGACTGGAGGCAATAGGTAATATGACTGATGGAGGTGCATTCACTCTTTGTGATTTATTATATCCAATAAAATTCTACTGTTCTTCCATAGTACTATTCTTTTCTCCTTACACTTCTCTCTCTACCCTCTTCTCTTGCTTTGTGGGCTACTTGAAGGGAGTGTGGCAACTCGAACTGCTGTACATCTATGCAAAGTTCTACGTTGAAAACAGTTAGTCCCTTCAAAAATACCACTAACCTCTTTGTTTCCACCACAGCATACTAAGGATTACTTACTTTACTTTACTTCGGCTATCTCCTACGGGAGGATGAGCCGGCTTCATGAACCATGAAGTTTCATGGGAATTGGGTACGAGTGATGTCCCCAGCATCGCTCGGCCTTTTGTTTGAGAGTGCAGCTCTAGCCTTTACACAACCAAGTGTGACCTACAAGGCAGTAGGAGTGGAGTAGGGAGTCCACTATCCATTGGCAGCCGGTGACCGGAGTCCGGTTCATTCGCCTTTTTGAATAGGGCCAGTCATCCAGGGCATCCAATAAGCCCTTTGTCCATACGTCTGCCGGTGAGCTTCATACGCCAGTCGTTGGAGGTTTGGAATCAGGGTTTAGCCATCTCCCCTAGACTGTCATCCAATGGACAGTCAACCCGGTGAAGAGCGCCGGGCATCCGCTTTTGCCCTCTCACTTTGGTGAAAAACACCTCCGCCACGTGAAGGCAGTGAGTAGGACTTCCTCAGGAGAGGCTATGTAAGACGCCCGGTCATATGGGAGCATTTCAAGAGGTGTACGGAGGGGTGGCCAACCCGCAGCGCAAGACACCCACCCCCGACCATCCTGAGGCTTTGGAGGCATACTAAGGATTCCATTTGTTTAGTGTGCATGGGTTCAAAGTGTATTAAACCATGGCTATAAATGCAGTGAAGTTAAAGTATAGCTATCTGGGAGTGCAGATGCATCAACGACTTTGAACTCATGGCCAGGCTTTGGATAACAGGACCTACTATGCTTATAGTGCCACTAGTGCAGGAAGACATAAAAAGACTAGCTGTCTTTGATCATAGGTGCCTGCGCTCTATTTCCCGTGTAAAGTGGCATAATAAGGTGAGCAACATTGAGGTTAGGCGTCGAGTTCTAGGTAAACAGGGGAAATCAATCGACGAAGTCGTGAAGTTACAAAGACTGAGATGGTTAGGACATGTGCTACGTATGCCAAGCCATCGCCTCCCTCGACGAGCTATGTTAGCGGATATAGGGTCAGGCTGGAAAAAAGCTAGCGGCGGTCAAACAAAAACTTGGCATCAGTCAATGAAATCCACAACAGTTGGTCTAAGCCAGTCACGTAGGAAGGTGTAGACTTCATAGCTGGTTGGGGTCCTCGGGACGGTAAAAATCTATGGTTGGAAACAATTGGTGACATGGCTCAAAATCGTTCTCAGTGGCGCAGATGCATCCACTCCCTGTGACTTATGATCTTCAATGAAACTGTTTTGTATTTCTTTATTACTCCTTTGTCTCACACCTCTGCTCACTGTTTCTATTATGCTTTTCTTGTACTTTCTTCTCTTGCTTCGCGTGCTACACGGAGTGTGGCGACTTGAACTTCCGCACATTTGTGCAAAGTTCTATGTCGAAAACAGACAGACAGTGCCACTATAAACGATGTACACCAAAATGGGGTGCAGATTTCATCCCCATCTCGTTTTTGAGTACTGTTTGGATAATGTGTGTCGATAGCTTCTCTTAGGTTTGAGGTGTTGCATTTTTTTTATCTTCATTTTCCTAGTAAACAGTCGTAGATCCCTTCACTGGGACTTATACTAACTAACTAACTAACTCAATCGAAGGCTTTTGGGAAGGACTGGAAATCAGGATAAGAACTCATCTTCAGTCACCTCGATGAATACATGTATAGGAACTGGTTTAACCTAGTAACCAATAGATTCTCATTATAATTGCGAGATATTTTTAAGTCATGTCAGGGAAAACATCCTGTTTTTATGTGTTTTCATGCATTTCTCTTGTAAATAAACCTGGAAACCACTGTTTTTTCTGATTGTTCGCCTCAAAGGCAGTCAGTCGCGTGTTTGCATTCCATGGGTCGCTATAGTCTTTTCGCCGTTAAGTCCCACTCCTTGCTGACATGCAGATTGTTTGATAAAGTCACATAACTTTCAGTTCATTCGCGTGACTTGTACTTAAGTTTTTTTTTTACACTGGAGTCTACTTTGGAATTGCGTCCGTATAAGGATCTTACTGTCTCAGGGGAATAAGTCCGGAATAATGTACAATCTTTAGGGTCTACCTTTTCCAGTTTGGCGGTGGTCATCTGAGGCCAACGTCTTACTGCTGGTGGTATCCGTATTCGACAGCAGGTACGGCTTCAATCACAGATCCCTCTCCCCCCCCAACATGATGCAAACAACTTACCCTGTGATGGTTCTTGCTTTCAGTTTAACCGCTATCCAAACGACCTACGGGAACACGAGTTCCAACCAGTGTGGCAAACCCGACTACCATGTCATGAAGTGTGACAAAGTTCTATGTTGAAAGGTAATCAGTCTTTTAGTTAGTTTTTCAGAAAATGAACATTCTTCAGTCTTAAAACATTCTTAAATAGAATAAAGATTCGACAAATCTACACCCAGAGTTGTTGTTAAATTCTGAAAAATTATACATTTACTTGTTGTAGATAATTATATGGTTTGTCGTACTATTGTGAGGACATAAATATAAGCCCATTTACTTGATTGGTGTCTTGCAGTAGGATCCAGGGCGTCAGTCTCGTGCTATTGAAAACTCAACTGACTCACTGAGTTTCAAACATTGAAGTTTTCAGTAAAGTGCAGAAGTTCAAGTGTTGCCACACTTCACAAGAGTGCATCTGCTACGTTGAGAAACGATTTTGAATCATGTCACCAATAATCTCGAATTATTGCTTCTCGGTGTGTGTGTGTGTCAACACCTCCATAACGTGACCTAAAGCAACAATCACGGACTTAGGTTGATAGATTGATGCCATTATTTTGATCGGTCCACCTCTAACACTCCTACAGTCCCATCCTATGTCAGGTAGCATTGCTCCAAGACTTATCCCCTGGATATATCTTCCCAATGAGACCCGAAACTTACCACCCAGAGCGTTATAAAAGTCACACCCTAAGTGAAAAGGTTTTAACTAACTCGTTTTTAAACTTGAACAAAGCAAGAACAACAATTGTACCAGAGGATAATATGAGCTCATCTTTTATTATTATTTCGAGGATTCTTCTCAACTGGTTACAACCTGAACGTTAAAAAAGCATATGAATTACATTAAAGGTATGAACATACTTTTATCCACGATCTACCAGGGAGTAATTGGTTGGTAGGAAGTAAAGGTAACATTAGTCTGGAATGATTTAACTAATTAAGAGTTACAAACACTGACTATTTATAGAATAATTAGACAATTAGGCTTGGAAACAAGAAAACAGGGTTGTGTATATATGTGTGTGTATAGAAACAAGGTTCAGCTAGAAAGAGCATAAAAAAAGTAGATTACGTAACTAAAGAAAGCATCTTATCTAATAGCCAATAGAAGAAAGGAAAGAAAAGAAACAAGATGGGGTGAGTCATGTTTAGATGAGAGAGTAGAGTTTTCTAAACATGAAAAAGGTGACTCATGAAAGTTGTATATTTTTTTGTTATCATTAGGGCACTGCAAGATTCACCGTTGTTTCTTTCTGCTTACATAGATTTGGTTTAAGTCGTTTGACAGAGCAATTGCTTCAGCAAAGCGTAGCAAGCTAGGTTTCTTTTGCTTGTTGATTATTTTGAACGACTTCAGGTTGAATTCTACAATATGACCAGTGTCCAATAGATGACGAGCAATCGTACTGTTTAATGCTTGCGGGGACCTTTTAGTCTCAAGTTCTTTGGTATGTGTGTAGTGTGTTCACAGTTCACTCATAGGATTGATTTCATTCAACATATTCGTTTCTTCTTCTTCTTCTATAATTCTTCACCCACTTTTGTTTTTGTTGACTAGATTTGGAGTCAAGATGCTGAAGGCAGCTCACACAATCCACCATCGGATGTGACTATGAAGAATAAAACTTTCCATTCAGGCAATGATATCACAATACTATTGTTGGATTCAGAAAGTGAAGTAAGTTACTGGAATAATAATTACTGGCAGAAAAAGATTTGTAGCCCTCAGAAAGATGTTTTCGGTGTATTATTATTATTGGAACGGAAATTCGGTTTTATTATAGGCACTAAGAGTTGCGCTGCAGGAAATCTCATAGTTTGCCCAGGCGTCCAGATCGAGGCGGGTGGTTGTCTTGAGTGATTACACCCTCTCTGAGCCTTTGACTTGAAGTCTTCATCACAAGGCAGTGAAATGACTTCGGAAGCCATGCTTATTTAGTCGTCGGTGACGGAAACAGATACATACCCCATTCGATTCTTTTGGACTCTGAAGCTCCCATACGTGCACCACCATAGGTTTGAAATCAGGGTTTATCCAGCCCCCTTAGGTGTGCGTAGACTTGTATATCATCTACCACCAGTCCCCTTGTAAGTTTCAGACATTGACATTCATCCTTTCACTTTTAGTGAGGAGAACATCCCTACAGGGGCTATGAACGCGTGGCCGCATATGAGAGTTCAAAAGAAATACTGAAGTCTAATTGAATTTTCGATTTTTCCCGTCGCATGATTGGACCAAAGTGCTCGGTCTCAGGTTGACACGTCGGCTTCTTGTGCAGATGCTTCGACTATGTCTGGGCATTTAATTAGAATTGAATTGGTGGATGGTGACTAGCAGTGGAATCCAGGACAACTCGCATTTCGTCCTCTTTTGGACTCGTCATCTGGATGTAGCTGCATTTCCCAGTGAGTGATGATGTTCCCACCGAGGCTTGAACCCAGTGCTCCATAGTTTCAAACGCCAAAGCGTTATCAACTACCCCACCTAGGCCATGGAGCCACCTCTTGTGCAACGGGTCATATTAATTATTTAATTAAATTAGATTTTCCCGTCGATTGATCAGACCGTAGTGCTCGGTCTCAGGTTGACATGTCTGTCAGCTTCATGTGCAGATGCTTCAACGATGTCTGGGCATATAATTAGTGGATAACGCTTTAGCGTTTGAAACTATGCAGCACTGGGTTCGAGTCTCGGGAATGCAGTTACATCCAGTGACGAGTCCCAAATAGAACGAAATGCACGTTGTCCTGGATTCCACTGCTAGTCACCTTCCGCCAATTAAATTCCAAAGACTGAAGTCGTTACCTGTGCGTCGGTGGCACAGTGGTTAGGACTCTCGCCGACCATGCACATGGTCCGGGGTTCGAGCCCACGCCGACGCACACCTGATATCTATGGTCGGCCTGGAAAATTTGGGCTACGGATATCCATGCTGAAAATTCCATACTTGTACCAAAAGTACAGTGTGGAATCAAGCTGTAAATCAGAAATCAAATTGTACGAGCTTTCATTGTCCTATTGTGTAGACAACATATCTTCAACAATCTAACTCTTATGTGAAGTCGTTTCATTTTACCACATATATATACGCTTGCAAAATATCATTCTACTGATAGGCATATTTACAATTACCACTATATTATACCTAACTACTAATTCTTAAATATGTATATGCATTTGAAAGCTGCTCTAAAACAAGTTCATTCATGATTTTTACAGAGTTTTGTTCACTCATTGTCTATTGTTGGTTTGTATGTGTACATTTGCATGGTGATAAACTATAGTGCATATATCTATCTACAGATGTATATATTCTTATCAAGTTGTAGCAAGCTATGTGGCTGCATTCGTTCACGTGTCTGTGTGCGTGCGTAGGTGGGTATGTATGTGCCTTTCTGTGTTGGTATAATTGAATTCCAATCTCACTATCGTTGCACCTTTGTCTTCTACTTTGTTAAAAATAAGGTCACTAGGTCAGAGAATATCACTGTGTGCTGTTTTATTCTCTCACTCTCTCTCAGCGTCCCTCTTACAGTTCGTTCATTTTCTGACGTATTTGACTCTAAAAATAATCTGCCTTGGCAACAAATACCAGAGTAATGTATGCATAGGTATGAAACTGTCGTCTATGCGTGTGTGTGTGTGTGTATGTATACGTACGTCAACATTTCCAGAATAGAGTAAATCAGGGTTATGATAACATTTGTTCACAATATATTCAGATTAGTGCGATAAGGCTGAGGAAGCCTTCGTTGTTAACATCACACATCAGACTGTTTAAAAGAGGAGGGGTAAGGGTGGCTCATAGCCCTCTTTCTCTCAATAGCTTAACTGAGTAACTAACCGGACTGTCTTGAAGCCGGACGGTTGGTGGAAGCAATTGGTTACTTCCTAGAGATAGCCCATTCATTTAGCCATTACAGTCACACAGGAAGTCAATTGAGAAGCCGAAATAGCTTAATGGTACGTAAGGTCTCTCTGACTAGAGCACTCACTGGCTGACCCGAGTTCAAATCTCGAAAGAGATCTAAATTCCTTTCTAGATTTTGGATACCTCCTGCCTTGACTAGTGAATGGCAAAAACTCGAGTTAGAATTCATGGGCCATTGGATCGGGTCCCAGTGGCTTGGTGGTATACGAGCTCCCCTTGTAACCAGAATGTCCTGGGTTCGAACCCCGGTGAGCGCATAATGATGAAGAGTCCCAAACTAGGACGAACAGCTGGCTGTCTAGTACTCCCAGGTTTTCCAATAGTTCTCTAACCAATATCAGCTTATGATGAAATCCTGTAACCAAAATACACGAGACCTACATGCAAGGTTTCTTGCCAACTCACTCTAACTATCTAGCATCAATATAGAGTTACACTGCAATGGCAAACCACCTAGTTATGGTGATTGACCACATTGGAAATTTGAGTGTGATAGAACCCACTCGGCAGGAGATCGAGAGTCGTGGGCTTAGTTACAGAGAGTAGGGTCCAGTAGACTATAAATTAGAGTCGACGAGTTACTCATCCAAGATCATAGTGGAAAGGGAACTTCAAATCTTGTGGACAGTTGTGGTGCAGCCAGCTGAGAACGGAGTACTGTAGGGATGTGTCACTGACGCTGTTTCACACAGATCGCGAAGAATAAATGGTGTAATGACAGAAGGCAAGAATCAGGCGACAGATCGTATACTAAGGAAATCAACACGTATTAGTAGATTTTCATGTACATTATTATAGATTGTTGTCAGCAAACAAACAGTTTTCTGATCGGTTGTTTCTCACTGAAAGTTAATCTCTCATCTCTTAGTGGCTGTTTCTTAAATGTCAGATCATCTATATGTTAACTGTATCCCCCTACGCGAAGTGCTGTGACTGCTTGTTGAGTCAGTCTTTGTTCTTGTTTTCACATGAGTAGTATTTGGGACATGAACATGGACATAAATTACTGTCTACCAATTTGGCTAGCAGCCAGCTCTCACCACAATGGTAATAACAATAGTGTAGTAATTGTACCAATTTTCTAGTAGTTATAATAATAATAATGATTTACTTTATTCCAAAAACTACTTGTGATACAGAATGGAATTTTCCCTAATTTGTGGAATCTTTCTAACTTTTGGCATTCTCTTGTAAGCATGTCCCTTTGAAGGGTTTAACAATAAAACCTATGTTGACAGTCTGTTGTGCATTGTCCCTTCCTTATAAGTGCCTCATGTCACATAATAGTGCCACAATCTTGTGACTGCATCGCACACCCGATCGATACACATGGATAATCACAGAACTAGAAGGTTATGTTGACTAGTACACATCTCTAGATCTCAATAGTTGGAGATATTGTGGTATTACAAACGTTTGCGACTCTAATTGTTCAGGTTCATACACATACACATAAGTTGGAGATTTGTCCGACGGTGTATTATATTAACAGTTAAAAGTCATCTCATGGGGTAGCATTGAAAAGTGCTTCATGTGTTTTTGTACCCTGAACAGTGGTGGTGGGTCAGGTTTCATCACAAGATTATGTCTTCACTTGTACTTTTCAATATATATATATATATATATATATATATATATATATATATGATGAGAGGTGGTTGCTAGCCAAAGTTGGTAGACAGCAATTTACGTCAACGTTTACGTCCTCAGTATTGGCTGTGAGAAAAATGAGAACAAAGGCTTTGCGTAGGCGGGTACAGCTAGCATATAGATGGTCTGACATTCAAGAAACAGCCACAAAAGGATGAAAAATTAACTTTGTGTGAGAAACAACCAATCAGAGGGCTGTGTTTGTTTGCCTTAATAATCTATGATAATGTACATGAAAATCTATAAATATGTGTTGATTTCATAAATAAACGATCTGTTGACTGGCCCTTTTGTCTTCTGTTGTTACATATATACTACACTTCAATTGTGTTTTGTTATGCTTTAAAATTAGATGTGAACTCTTGTATTCAATTATTTTTTTTTTGGGGGGGGGAATTCGGTTTTAAAAAATTGTTACTGTTGTTTTGTTCTAGGAACAAGCTAAGTGCACCGTGAAACGTGAACGAATTCGTACTGGAGGTGTTGGTCTGAGCGGTCGTAAAGGTGGTATGCGTGGACACGATGAGGTTTGTGTTGTTGCTGTTATCATTATTATTATTATTGTTCTCATTTTATATTTTATGCGAAATATTATATTTGAGTTGAATTCATTTCATAAAACAAGTGGATATGTAACTGGTTCGTTCATACTGACTGGGCCGATCCTAGGGCAGGCTTTCAACCACCAATGAATGGGTCACAGGTTTTCCAATTCCACTCCAACCAGTGTAACCAATGGTAACTGCATAGGATCATCTGAGATTCTGTTTGGAAAACCTGATAAATCAAATCTTTATGACATTGTAGCAACATGTGAAGCAAAGCTACAATTCAAATTAAAAGTCCCTGATGGCTGTTACAAAATTACAGTTACCATTGATGTAAAATAAGAAGGCTACTCTGGTAGCTTTTATAAGGGTGAGGGAGTCGCACTTATTGATCTTGAGGACCACATCATCAGTCGAATACAAATCATCATCCTCTCTGATATTCAAATCAATGGAAGGAATGTAGAGGGACAAATCGGACGAAGAATTAACGGTCAAAACTGATGTAGGAATAGAACTTGGGTTGGGTGCTGTGGTAGAGTATAATTCCACTTTGGAGAAATTTTATTCATATATGAACTGTGGTCAAGATTTGACCGTAAAGTAGTAGTTCCACAGTAATTGAGCTCCAAGTGACAAGTAATTTTGTGATTGTAATTTTAAAATTTCAGCGAAATTCAAATGAGTAATTCCAATGTTCCCTGCGTTCGACAAACTGGTCTGAACCTCTCAGGGAAAATTAATCAAAATTAAAATAACACAGAGGTATATATAGAAAATTACAA
>CALYDD020000041.1:0-13505 GCA_944472135.2 Trichobilharzia regenti | reverse complement strand
TCCCATTGGGCTATATTGTTGACATTGTCATTGATGGTAGGCAACAAATTTGCTAATGGAATTTTGTCAGACCGTCAGCATTCCTCACTTTACCCGCAGCTCCAATCTTGTGTCTCCTCGTCAGGTAAAACAAGAAGTCATTTCAGAAGACTTTATGCACGTACGTCTAAGTATAAAAATTCCACTATACCATATTTGGTATGAACTAACTAACCTTCTTTGCACTATTAAATAAACCATTTCCTTCAACCTTATAACACCAACGTTTATTGTTATTGTATTTCTTATATTTATAATTCTTACAATATTTCGTTTTTACTTGTTTATTTTTTCATATAGTTGTGTTATAACTGTTATTAATTATTATTATTATATTTAATATTCTCAATTCGTACTTCGAATATTTTTAACTGTATATCGTAAACGTGGACGAATTTGTAGTAATTTATTGTAATAGGAATATTAGTATTTCGAGATGACGGAATTATACGAATCCAACCAAAACACAGAGAGGGCAGCAATCAGGAATTTGTATTTAGCGGAATTATTATGCAATTCATATAAGAAACATATCAACAGTCAACAGTAAGTATTTAAACAATACAGAGATAGAAATTGTCAATCACCACAGAATTCCTCTGGTTATTTTTGTTTTAATTTCATTTATATTTTGAGTAACATGAGATGCAATATTGTGACAAATGCTGAGAATTTCATTTTTGGAATAAAGTAGATTATTATTATTATTGTTCACCACGTTAGACATTGTAATTTGAAAGATACCTCTCATTTTCGACTCTCCCCTAGAAGAGCAATTCACTTCATTTTCAAAATAATAAATTGTATATTTCAGTCTGGAAAGAGAATTAATCACTTTTTATGTTTATTTTTAAATATTTTTAATTAACTTTTTATTAGTTATCATCATTAATTTATCTATGTGTTATTAATATTTCTCTCAATAATCTACTTGTTTTTATTTAAAGCAAAAACTCGTTATTCTGTTCAATTTTCGTTTTTCGTTAGGATCTCATTCTGTTTTATCTATTTTTTTTTCCAACCTTTGCCCATCTTTATGCATTTCTTACTGTGATATAAGTCACTGGATGGTTTTATTACATGTTACCCAAGCTGTGTTTCTCAACTATGCAAAAAGTGAATAATCATCGGTGTTATGAAGTGGGATTATCGTTCCTAGTCATATTCATTGTTCTTCATTGCATTTTGTGTGAAACATAAGGCGTCAAGCTTTTAGAAGTTCTACAAGTTTTAACCACTCATCTTTTACTTTCAGGAGTAAAAGACTAACTGCCGAATTTCGCCTCTTCCATGTGTTATCTACCAATTTAACTGCTTCTTTGAAGTGAGCCAGTTGCATAGACCGTACAATTAGGTGTGTTTCGCGTCGGATTTTCGAACATCACCCTTTGTGCTTAGGCGAAGAACAAACAAAATCCATTCGCAGCGCTATTCTATCTCATCTTGTGGATACAGACACAACACAAGATTGATGTCAACTAGGCTTTCAGAGTCATTTACCGCATACCGACAAATCTTAACTTCACCTTAAGAGTTCGATTACTAAATATTACTGAGGCTGTTGGAATCTACATTCAAAAGCCTTATTTATGCGTCCAAAAGTAACTAGTTCAGACATCATCCTTACCTTGGCCACCTAGGTTTGAATGATTCTCAGTTTTTGTGGAAATTTCCTTAATTTTAGTTGATATTCTGTTTGTTACTATATCTTTATTATTATTATGATAATTTAACCATCTTTAATGAACTGTAATTCCGTTGTGATCTTACTTAACAAATCGAAATTATTTAAAGCAAAACACTAATATTGTTATTGAGTACTAATCTAGAATATTCTGAGTATATAAACATACATATGTGTAACTGTAGAGTAGGGAGGAGGAGGAATTTATCGAAAAGGATATTATTTGCTCAATTATTTTGAGTTTTAAAAATTGTGGTGTTATTTTTACGGGATAGGATTTCTAGCCTCAGGCTAAACTCTTCTTCATTTCCGTGCTTAATACCAAGTAGTAAATTAGTCGAGGGTTTAAGATTTTGTCGTCAGGGTGGTACAGAGGTAGAATGCTCGCCTACCACGCCTCATGTGGTTAGGGGCTCGAACCCCAGCCACAGACGCACTCCTTTATGTTACTAAGCTAGTAAATAAGACTGATAAAGAGTGAAGGCTGAGGACGGGGCTGGCAACCCAATCCCTGAAAACTAAACACCTCGTGCTACAAAAACTTCAAGTCTCTAGCTTGAGACACTATGTTTCACCAAGAACGCGAAGGAATAAAAACAAAAACCAGGTGAGGTTTCAAAGGTTTGTCAGAAAGAAATTGAATCTGGACCTTCCATGTGACTGGCGAGTACTTTGATGAATCCCCTACAGTAAAATAAAAGAGCCACAGTGACATGTAGACCCAATTTATAAAATCAGATATCGATTTGACTAGTCGACTATTATCTTCACATATCTCTGAGCCTAAATATGTCTTCTGATTGAAATTCTAGCTTATATTTGGTCAGATCACGTTTAGCTGAAGATGGTGTCGAATTTGTGAATAAAGAAAATGACTGTTAATTTGCTGGTGGATGCATAATATGCCTCGAATACAACATTTTGGTGCTTGTCAGTTTTTCTATGTATTTGACATTGGTACAATTTACTGAGAAGTCTATAATTCATATGTAAACCATCATCGTAATAAACTATCACAACCTAAGAAAGTGTGTATCGGTGGCAGAGGGGTTAGCACGCTCACCAATCATGCTAATGGTCCGGGGTTCGATCTCCAGACGACGCACTCCTTTACCTCGCTAAGTCAGTAATAAAGTAGGTAAAGAGAGAAGGTTAGGCATGAGCTGGCGAATCCCATCCTTTAAAAATAAACACTGCTACAGAAACTTCAAGCCGCAGGCTGGGAACGTGAAGGAAAGAAAATCTAATGGAATTATCTCAGTGTTCATGTATCAGTTAGCTATCTGTTTGGTGTCCCTCGGTTGATGCAATCTATCTTCTTTCAATTTCTGATGAAGTACAACCTTCATTCAAGTTAGAGTTCATCCAGCAGTAGATTTCCGATGTCACTTGACTTAAATGGATTTGAAACATCAAAAATGGTTGAACTGAAAAATTTGGAAGTCTTGCGTTTTGTGGTCACTTGTCACCTGATCAACTGACTACCAAGTGTATGTAATTCATGTGTATGGTGGAATACATAGATTAACAGAGTGGCCTCTTTTCTTAACTTATCTTCAAAGCTGTACAGCATTTTAGAGTTTTATGTAGACATTTTTAATCGACAACAATTCTCAGAAGTTATTGTCAGTTAGTAACAGGGATAAAGCAAAGTGCATGAGACAGATGAGTATGTGAAAAACGATGAATAATCCCAGCTAACTGAGAGAGTTGACAGTCAGTTAGTTAAGTGATGAGTAGTCACTTGGCTTTAATCCTAACTAATGGCTTGACTAAATCACTGGGCTACCAGAATTCCCGACCATCAAAATGCCTAAATTCTTCTTGATTTCGTTATGTTTTAGTCATGCGATTACATCAGATGATCACTGGCTGAACTCACACACATATTCAATTAGCTTCCAAATGAATGTTGGGCAGTTCTTGAAGGAAATTAAGAAAAATCCCTTTCTTCAGATATAACATCACAACGTCTCACACGATACACTTCAGATCAATACTTTGCGTAGAAATCCTGTATGAAGAGAAAAACTAAATACTCTGGAAATTTCTATGCAATTTTGTTCACATATTGCTTGAAATGAAACCTAATTATTATTATATGTGCTCCATCATCTGCAGCGATCCGTAAAGTAAAGCCTGCGTTCAGAAGCGTTTTATCCAACCACTTTTACTACCGTAGCCATAGTGCCAGTTTTATTTTCCGGAATTGTTTTACAGTAACCCTCCCATTGTCATTTTCTCTTCAGTAATCCCTTTTCTGGATTTTCATGATGATCTGACATTAGTTAGAGAACCACTGGAAAACCTGTGGGTACTGGACAGCTCTTTCGTCCTAGTTTGGGACTCTTCACAGTACGCGCCACCAGGATTAGAACCCAGGACCTTCTGGTTACAAGGCGAGCTCGTATACCATTAAGCCACTGGGACCCGATCCAATGGCCTACGAATTCTTACTTCTGCCAACTCAGGACATAGTGCCACCGCTAGCCAATGTGACGACTCCCACTAGAACCCCGGGTAACTACGTACCTGAATAGGGCAAGTCGCGGTGGGTGCGTACTACTGAAGAGTCCCAAACTAGGACGAAACAGATGCCCAGTACTCCCAGGTTTTCCAATGGTTCTCTAACTAATGTCAGATCATGATGAAAATCCTGTAACCAATCAAATCCCTACAAACCAACACTTGAATCCATTTTCTGTCTTCCATAACCTTCTTTCCCAATTAACCGTTAACTATCTTTATTACGTAAGGTTATTCCCTACTCTTTACACCTTGTTATTTTTTATGCATTTTTGCTCATTTTATTACTAGTTGAGAATAATTGCTGTTTTCAGATAACACTTATATGTAAGATTTTATTCTGATACATCACACATTGCTGTTATACGGTAATATTAACTGATGAACACAAACGACTACCGCTCATAATCATATCAAGTCACTCATAAACTTTTTACTTCATTTATATGCATGAGTGGAATTGATTAGACGTCTGAATAAAAATCAGTATGGGATAATGTACATTCAAAACTATTGAATGTCATCAAATCAATGCACGTCGTGATGGTGACCTACCTAGAATGGTGGCTACATCGCAAACCTGACTGATAGAATTCAGTTTGCATCAAAGAAAGAACTAGACACGTCGCACTAGTTACTAGTGTACAATCGAAGTACCCAACACAATGCTGCAGAAAGTCAATTGCAAAGCCGAATAGCTCAGTGGTAACGTCTCTGACTGCAGCATTCACTGAGTGACGCGGGTTTGAATCTCAGAAGGGACATGAGTTCCTTCAAGGTTGCAGAAACGTCTTGCTGACTGACTGGTGAGTGCCAACTAGCACGAAACCTAGGTGGAAGGCTTCCTGTGGTCGATTGCCTCCAACTATCCAACATCCAGAAATAATAATATGAGTGTTATCAATCAAATACAATCAGATGGGAAATAAGGTGTTTTTACAGTCAAAATAAGTAATTTGTTAGAATCTTATGATGTACGAGAATTGAAATAGAATTTTGAGATTATTTATTATCCTCCTCTGATTTGACTGACTGGCGGTGATAATATCTTCCAAATTCCTGGTATTTGCATTGAGTCATTTCTATTGCATGTGTTGAGTGTAGACTCAACGAATCAGGATTCAGTAATCAATCTCTCTCTCCACCTACCTATATTACTTTTTAGAATTTTGACCCTCTCCCATCCACCCAATTATGTGGCTGTGTGTTAACGCGTGCAATGCAATCGCTGGGCTTTTATCTAAATTACTTACCTTATCGGGGTCACCCATTCTTACTTCAGCTAAATTCTTGTTCCAACAATCTGACTTCCTCTAACCTACTAGTTTGACCTATGTACTTGACTTAACTCACAGTCATTGCAAGGTATTTCATAAATTACATTATTTTGTTTAATTGGGTCCACTGGGTATTTTAGTCTACAGACCTTGTCTCTGAGTGAGTTTGTATGTTTGAATTCCACCCTAATTCCTGCTTTATTGAGAATTCTGCGCACATCCTACATCTTATTTCCCATCCGACTGTATTTGATCAATAACACTCGTATGATTATTTCTGAATGTACATTATTCCATATTGATTTTTATCCAAATGACTAATCATTTCTACTCATGTATACCAGTGAAGTAAAGAAGTTGCATGAGTGATTGATGTGATAATGAGCAGCAATAGTTTGTGCTCAAAACGTGGTAATCAATTAATATTACTGTATAACACTGTGGTTTATCAAAATGAAATCTTTTCCATAATGGAGATATACTCTGCCACAGTGCCGAGGTTTTATACTTATTTCAATAACACTACATCTATAACACCTAGATAGCTGTACATCTTCAAAGTAAATTTACGAAACGGAAGATTTCTTTGCTGGCTTATGTGTCTGTGAATTAGTGGGTAGAATTACCATTAGGGATTCTCAGTTGATTCATGTAGCATAAATGAAAGACATGTGAGAGTAGGTTATCGGATGTAAATCAATAAAAATAACTAGCCGTAACTGCTGGTTATGGCTCATAGACCAACTGTACGGCACTTCTACCTAGCTGGATGATTCATCACAGATAGGCACTGTAGTGAAGTGTGCTGTAGTTTAGAAGTAAGTATTTCAGTATAAAAGTCAGGAAACTTGTGATTATTCTTTAAGAAGTTATGTCATCAGTACTGATGAGATTAGAGTCCTCCTGAGATTTGAATTACTCCATTATCACCTTTAGATTATCAGTCATACATTCAACCAGTGAATGACAGAGCCTTTGATTTATGTAATAAATATTATGCTTACTAATATCGTTCACGAAATACGAATATTCATAGGACATGACTCGATGAGTACATACGAACTCAGGTTCATAAATTCTTTGATTTTACCGGATCAGGTTTTACCGAAAAATAGAAGTCTAGATCAAATTTAAGAGTTCTAAAGTCAATATTTACGAGAATTTCATAAAATTTCAACCTGAACTGCACCTGAAGAATTTTTGTCTTAGATTTATACTACTGATCAGTAGTCCATCTGTCACTACTATTGTTAGGGTCCAAGAAGGGGACAAGACTGATTTGCGACTGACATCCTTCAGAACCTCGCCTATTCTACTAGTCATTGATTGCAACGGAAGAGAGAGAATGTTAGCCATAGGGCAAGAAAAATAACCACATGAAAATAAATTCACAGCGACTGAAACTTCAGAGCCTGAACCTCGTTGTTGCACTTCGATTGCAAAAGGATTGAAACTTCAAGGAAAAGTTCACCTTACATTTCTGTTTACAAATTGTTTGTAAGCACTCATAAGACTGATAGGCTGCTAGTCAGGATTAGAACTTTGAAAATATTGATTTTATGTGAGTTAGTCGGATTAAAAACCAGACAGATTTTGTCACACTGACAGTCCCCACTACTCATTCAATGCTGTTACATAATTAGTTAACAGTTGACCAAAAAGTGAGGTGGAAGGACATCAACACGGTTGTGAAGTACGTAAATTATGAGACAACTTAAACCATTAGAAAACTGTCGGTACATAATTGAAACTTGAGAAAAATACTGTGAGTTAAGCTCATTTATTTAGATATTAGACATGTGTAGCATGACGCTTGATATATAAATGGTGACGTGACTAGGTGAGAGTGAAAAGAAATCAATACTTACATCTAGTGATGTAATCAATTAAGGTTGAAAGACTAGCTATCAAGGTAGAGAGAGAGACTCGGCATAGCTTCTTTATGAACTGATATGTCAAGTTTTCACAGAGATGACTTCTGCTCATTACATATTTAAGTACAGCAGTAATTTTATATTTGACTAAGCAATATAATAAATGGATTTTGTATTTCCCAATGAATGAAAAAACGATATTATTTTTACTGGTGTTTTGCTATTTAATGCTAATAACTTTATCAGCATATTGTTAAACCAGAATTTACAAAATCTCAGTTTATCAATGACAACTTACTCATCGTTCGTCTATCTGGGGTGGTTTTTCGTTGTCAAGTTGGTCAATTAGTATAGACAACAAAACCAGGTGTAGATTGTTAGGTTTGATCAGTGTGTAAAATTGTAAAGGTAGTGTGTGTTTACATAGTGAACTTGCTTATCACATTTGTGTTGATTTTGTAGCTTAATGGGGGAGAGAGGGAGGTGTTGTAACCAGATTCTGTTAGATTCTGTTCTAGTCCATCATTCCTATTCAGACCATTTGGATTCCACTTGATATGAAGTGCTGGCTTCTGATGATATCAGACGTTCTTTGTGATTTCTGAAATGATTTTTTCTAGTTGATGATTTCAATATTGTGAAAGTCACTTTTGTGGCCTGGTTCTATGGCCTAGCGTGTAGACGAGCAAGCTATGGCTGATGATTTTTCAAGCTTTTACAGTTCAACTGGATGCTCCACGGTGTTCACTTCTTCTGATTTTGATTTCGCGAGATGTTTGGCCGATGTAGATCGCATCACATTCCAATCATTTTATTCTACAGACACAATTAGATAGAGAATCTTTTGGGATTCGGTCTTTCATATACACAAGGTTGCTTTGAAGTGTGTCTGATGTTTTGTAGGAAACTCTAATGTCGAGCTGATTGAGTACTCTTCTGATATTGTCCGACGTCTCTGCTCTATATGGAATGATGTCTGTTGATGTCCATGTTTTCGGAATGCGTTTTCGGCCATACTTACTGTCTGTGTTGATTTTGTTTTATGAAGTTCCTTGGGTAGTTGTTTTGCTTGAGAGTTTCAGTAATGTTTGATATTTCTTCTTCTCTTTCCTTCTCATCCGTTAACATCAGAGAGGGTGGTCGTCGAAAAACAGTCGAAACAACTGATACCTTTGTACTAATGGGGTGTGATCATCCCAGGTATAAATGTTGTTCGATTGGGTTTTCTTATTGAATATAGATATACTAAAATGTCTGTTTTCCCTCCTCCTAACTGCACAGTCTAGAAATGGAAGTTCATGCATCGTTATACATCGGTATTATGCATCATTATTCCCTCGCGTTTCCAATGAAACATAGGGATTCCCTAGCGTATCGCGATTTCACCATGTTATCTTCAGTTCTTTTTCACCTGGCTTCATAATTGTACATAGGCTTTCATTTCCTCTACACACGATCTACTCCATGTCACTTTCAGACCGACCTCAAACTCGTCGTTCCCCATTCAGCCGGTGAGCGATGTAGCTCAGTGGTCTCCTCATCGTATGTTCAGTGCATCTCCATTTTTACTTCAGCATATTTTTCACGTGATCAGTTCTTGATTAATTTGATGACTTGGTTCCCTGTTGCTAATAATCTCTGACCAAGCGATGTTCATCAGTGAAGGCAACTGTTGATGAAAGTCTGAAGCCCGCTGGAAATGCTTTCGATGAGGTGCCCACCAATTATCTGAATCTTAGAGGGGCACTGAGACTGATATTAGTGCTACACAGAATTCGTGCCTCATTTCTTATACTAATTACTGGGAATCAGCACACCGATTTCAGAGTAATGAAGTTTTGTGCTACTTCCTCAATCTTAGCTGGCTTTGGTATCCGTATACATGACACGTATAGCTAAACATTTCCTACCTTCATAAGTGGGAGAGGTAACATCTTCCGGATTTCTCCCGTGGAAGGCGATTGGTGATTGTTGTGTTTGTTACTTACATGTCTTCATTACTTCTGTTATTTCCATGTTCACTTGAAGTAGTGTGTTGGCTGCTTCTTCCCACTTCTTGGCTTCAGACCATAGATCTTCGACTATGTATGAATAGTAGCAACCATGCATCGCTCATGCATTGCATGCGACAGTTGTGAAATCACGAAATTTGTGGAAATAGTAATCGATAGATGAACAATGAGAGGGCAGACAATTTGTAAAATCATTCATTTATGTTCGTGAGTAGTGCAAAACAGTAGAGCGGTTGTATTTAAAACACACTAATGCTATCGTTCCAATTGACACTTAAATTACGCACACAAGATTATGAAGATCTGATTAGAGGTCATCGTTAAAGAGTCTGCAAAATAATATTCGCTATTGGAAACTGATTGCTTCCATAGACAGTCCAGTAACCCCCATCCCCCCCCCGCCGCAGAGTCCTGAAACATGTACCTCCTAATCTCTATTACTCTTTCCACGAAGGCACAGAAAATAAAGCGGCATGTGATAATATTAACCAACTGACTCCCTAATGTGTTCGCTTATTGGTCAGTAAGATAAACCATGCATAGTGTAAAATCATCCATGAAGAATTACTTCACTTTCATCGTGGAAGTTAACGTGAAAAGCCTCAAGAAAGAATTCACATTCAATCCCATTTGGATTATCAAAATGATAGTGGCACGAGATCAACAAAAGAGGAACAAGCACTCCACTCGTCAGTTTAAAAAATGTGTAACTGTTGAAATCATAAATATGCAATTGTATCTGAAATCACATACATTTTAGTGTAGTGTTTATGTAGGTTTTTCTAAGTTCATACGTTGGGAAATTGATGTGTTTAGGGCATACAAATCGAAAACTTCTCATAGAATACAATCAATTAGAACATTTTAAAATCTGTATAGTATGGCTTCCAGACTACTCACAGTTATAAGAAGTAAATTAGTTCCTGCAGAAATAATTATTTATTCACTGAGTCCTTGATAATAATAATAATAATAATAATTTCCTTTATTCCAAAACAGTACTTGTGATACAGACTGGAATTCTCAGCGTTTCACTACATACAGTATTGCATCCAGTTAGTGCATTATCAATATATAAAATTCTACATAGATTAAGGTAATCTCAGTTCGTTTTGACAACAACACATTGGCATGTCGGTAGAAAAGCCGAAAGTTAACAGAATGTTTGAAGGTGTCAGAAAAGTATATACTAGTGTATTTACTGGCGTGAGCGGTAACAAAACGGTCGAGATATACAGAGTGTGATAGAACGAAGAAGAATGTTTTACATAGAGTTTGTAAGGAAGAAAGAAACAAAGCAGCACATAACAACACAAAGAGAGAGAGAGAAGAGGAAAAGAAAGAAAGAAAATGTTGTGCCTGTAAATGTGATATGAGGAGTTGGAAAGACGAGATCCAGTTGTTCTATTGACTATTTATTAAGTTACAGGCATCACGCCTAATGCTTTCTTTATCGCACAGAACACGAGCTAAGTAGGGTGCGATTGAGTTTCTGTACTTTCTAGTGCGAGCATATAGTTTTCTACATAGTCGGGCTTCTGTTCTGGTCTGGCTTGATGAGATACAAGAGGAGAGTTGTGAATGAAAGGGGTGGTGTGAGTTAGATAGGTTGAATGGATTGAGCCCATTTTTCACATGTGTCCATGTGCCTGTCGACCAGAATATTAACAAGCTGGTTAAGTGGCACATTGCGTACCCTGCTGACAAAGTTCAATATCCTACGTAATAAGGTATAGTCTTTCTTTAGCAGCCCTGGAGAAACTAAGGGGGAACAATAGAGAATATAGGCAGAATGCAAGAGTCTGTTCTAGTTAAACTGCTCTGATCAGATTTATGCAATGTGAGAGCTTAACTTTCTTCTTATTTGATTGTACTATGGAGTTTTTGCCTTAGATTTCGAGGTCAAATTAATGTTTGGTCGATTTCACTGCATAATAATAATAATAATAATTAAAATCTTATCTAATTACAGACTCATGTAAATTAGTCTGATGAACTTCGTAAAAATAAACTTCTTGTTCAGGCTAATACTTTCCTTATTCGCCTAATTAATGGATCTAAATGAAGAGATTCAAGATTACAGAAAACGCATGAAAGATAGGACTTCAGGTTAACATGGAGAAAACAAAAGTTAATGAAGATTCCTGGCCAACACCAACAGCCACAGCAGCAACAACAACAAACAACAGTCAGCATAAATGGAAGAAATCTGAAAGAAGCAACCTCCTTTACCTGCCTACTTGGGAAGCATCGTTTCAACTGAGGGCGGAACTGACGAGGATATCAAAGCAAGGATCGGGAAAGCAAGACAAGATTTCACTCCTACCACTACCAGTTTTCTTTTTACAACAGTGACGGTCTTGTTTAAATAGTATGATGTCCTTTATCGAGATAAGTTTGTCATCTTACAGTTCATGTAACCACGTTTCTTGCAATGTGATTATGGCACTACTATGATAAGTGTCAGTGGACATCAGAGATTGAAGGTACATTATCTCGTTGAGAAGAAAGCGGCAATTTGTGTACATTATGACAGAGACCGTAGTTAAGTGTATTGGTATGCGTTTGAGAGCTCTCTGCCAAATACTACGATGCTTCCTCCTTGATTTCTTGGAAATATGAAATTCACTTCGTCGTAAATGATTACTGGATTTACGAGAGTACATGATCTTGTTAGAATTCAGATTTAGATGATAAATAAATGTGAGTAAACGGTAGATTGTTTGCAATATGCAGATAGTAGAATAACTGGCCCAAAAATTCGAATAGGCGGCTGGGAAACGAAATCTCCACCGGCGAACAGTAATATGTATGATACAAAATGAGAGTGCTCCATTGTTCGCAAGAATCCACTCAGAATATACCAAGTGGGTTTTCAACTGGGAAACTGCTAGCCTTCTTCTATTCAGAGTCATTTCACTTAGTATTATGTCTTCGTGTTTTGACACCTCTCTTCTCTTCCAAATAAGACCTCAGACACGATGTCATTGGGCTTTCCAGATATTCCTCCTCCTCTCAATTCTCCGTGTCCTATCATCTCCGAAGTCTCAGTCTCCGAATCGGCTACGGGACTCAGGAAGTTATTGACTTTTGAAGGATATGATGCGTTGTGAGCTTGAGAGAAGGACTAGGGTGAATGTCGTTGTGTGTGTGTGTGTGTGTGTGTCTGGTACATCCAATCTTTGTGTCCAACAGTACCGCATTCTTGGCGTCGATGTTGCTTATACGTACAAGATTTGGAGAATGATGATGATGCCAGAATGATGATGGAGGAGTCGTTCTGGGACAACGGGTGTTGTCGCTTGAGCAACTGTGATGATGGTCGATTGAGTTGATATTAAGTGTTTGGCGAGAGCATGATGTGGATTACGGGTAAATATGGTGAATTCAATCGAATTGAGCACCGCCCTGGCGTCCGTGTCTCACCTGACACATTTCAGGCTGAAGGCTGAGCAGTTGTTGATATTTGGAAGAGACGTGATTTGCATTGCACCCGGCTATCAATCGGAGAGATTCAACAGCACTAAACGACTTAATACTGCAAATGAGTATTTGAGGAACTAGTAGTGATATTGGTTGGCTAACCTACACCAGCCTCCACTCAACGTGGTTTCACCAAACACCCAATACATCACTGTTCTACCCAGCGTGTAAGTACTGTCGACAAAACGCAGATCAAGTTTACTCAGTTGATTAGTGATGTACTAAGATAAGCACCATATTTATAGCCTGAACCTCGTTGTTGCACTTCGATTGCAAAAGGATTGAAACTTCAAGTAAAATTTCACCTTACATTTCTGTTTACAAATTGTTTGTAAGCACTCATAAGGCTGATAGGCTGCTAGTCAGGATTAGAACTTTGAAAATATTGATTTTATGTGAGTTAGTCGATTAAAAATCAAACAGATTTTGTCACACTGACAGTCCCCACTACTCATTCAATGCTGTTACATAATTAGTTAACAGTTGACCAAAAAGTGAGGTGGAAGGACATCAACACGGTTGTGAAGTACGTAAATTATGAGACAACTTAAACCATTAGAAAACTGTCGGTACATAATTGAAATTTGAGAAAAATACTGTGAGTTAAGCT
>CALYDD020000040.1:0-13555 GCA_944472135.2 Trichobilharzia regenti | reverse complement strand
TTCATTCTGCCCTATCTTACTGTATCTTTCAACATATATCCAAATCGGAATGCGAGTCACGAGAAAATACAAAATCAAAAGTAGATCCACTTGGCTATACATGGATAGACTTCTGTCTTCCAACAACCACCCGAAATGAAGTCACACTGAATCTGATCCAGTCGTGCAAAAGAGAACACTGAGTTAGCGCGACACCACCCTTACAAGGCACATGATAATCATCTATTAAGGAGACATACCGTATTCATGCTTGCTCTCCTCGTCCATTTCTTTGACCAACGCAACTGCTCTCCGATAAGGATGGTCATCTAGAAAGCACATCACTCATATCACACGTCAACATACATCTCATGAAGTCCATTCTCCTGTCTTCCATGATCTTCACAGCTTCTCCCAGATATTCTATCAAATAATCAAGTCACACTGCAATCAGTATAAAAATCAAACAACTGTTCACACTGGAATCGAAATACACATTTCACTGCAACGCATGTATGAATTCTGCTTCACTACAGCTGGGAGTACGGTGACATGTTCTTCACCAGGACAGTTGAATTTCATGTCCATGTTCATGTTCATGTCACGTGACCACAATTCCACATGACGACTATCAGTCCTACAGCGGGGTGTTGTCTCTGACATATCGACTGCCTTGTTACCTTGAGCACAGACAACCGGTCTCATAGTTGAAGTGACAGTCAGAAACATTCAATTCACCTGGGAATCTTCGAGGACTAGTGTCAATCACGTCTCATAAACCGTTAATGCCCAGCTCTCGCTACGCTCGGGCCCACGCTGTTCTTCGAAGATTTCTCAGAAACGCTTAGTTATAACGGACGCAAAAACCAAAACACTGATCTGCCGCTTTAGATTTGTTTATTGTTACACCAACATATAAAAGGAATAAGCGAACTAAGGTCTGAAAACAAATATTACAATAATAAATCGTTATATTACTTCTGACGATGTTTCACTCTTCTTTCTGAACAGCGACCGATGAGACGATGACTGTCGTATTGATGCCTCCGCGAAAATCGGGGAAGTTGATTTTGAGCAAACAACCAAGAATTGATCGTTCAATCTTCAACTCCATTGACACTCCCCGGCAAAAAAGGGATCCAACCCTTTTTTCCTTCACGACCAATGCACGTTGACTTGGATGCCATTGCGAGAACCTGGGTCACACGGACAGAGCTGAAATGGAAAACAAACAGAAAAGCCAACACACCACAAGCATACCCACAGCACAATCTCACACATCAATGACGACCTGCGCCTCCAGACAGAGACCTCCTCTTGACATCTTGCAACACAATCGCCACTTGCTAGAATGACTCTTGCAGAATGCAAAGTGACCATAGCACCACCTCACGATACTCTACGCACATCCTCATCTACTCACTACCAATTACCACTGAAATCGCTTGTCACTCATTCTGCCTCAGTTCTAGTAGCGGTGACGCATGCGAGCCTCAGTCGTTTACACTCTTTCTCCCCGGCGTGTCGGACCGCAGCTAACAATTATCTCCGTGTGCATTTCATTCTCAGCAATAGCCTAGCCTCCCCGGCGTATACGACCCATCTGCTGTCTCTAACATCAATCAATTCATTCATGGATGTAGAAGACAAGAAACAACTTCAGAAGTAATCACGACGAAAATTTTAACAAAATTATGCAATAAAAACAAGGCACGAAAACAACGAGTAAACACAACTGATCCAAAATCACAAATTGCGAAGACACACCACACGTATACACAAACAGTACAAATAACCTCGCGGATCATGTCTTGGTGGAATTATTTTGAAGAATTGGAGGACTTACACCAGTACGCCTACAACCCTTCACAGGTTGACGATTGTAAGTTGTGGAATGTCCGGACACAAACAAGATTAACCAACAATTACATCAATTGGAACTCACACAACTATTTAACACAAACATATGTACAATCAACACATCAAATGTTGTGGATTCTGACACGACAAACTACCCTTGAAGAACTGTAGGACTTACAGCAGTACGCCTACATTCCTTCTCAGGTTGATGATCCAAGTGGAAGTCGTCCGGACACAAACAGAATTACCAACAGCTAGATGACAGATGATATCAATTCAGTATATACAATATGAACATATGTACAAATCACACACCAAGCACATTGGACTGCTCATTGATGCGCTACCCTTTGAAGAATTGTAGGACTTACAGCAGTACGCCTACAACCCTTCTCAGGTTGACGCCCTAGGTTGGAAAATCGTCGCAGAGTTCATTTGCTAACTTCCTTCTATCAGCTATATCCTCAAATCTGAACGGCAACACGCCCATGTCATTGTATCGTAGAATATAGATGACCAACAAACACACGACATATCTCATCAACCAAGTGTAGAAACAGAGTAATTTACACCAAAGATAATAACATTCAAATAGTAACTTGAAACTAGAAATGCCTTTATTCGTGCAAGTCAATTTAACAATAACTCTCTCCTTTACACTTGGCTTATCCACACTAAACTGACCATTGATATTCGTCCTTTCAAACGAACTGATACTACCATAGTCATTGCACAAGATACTTGAGTTGATGGGTGTCTGTTTCATTGTGGATGACAGCACCAACGATGACTGAGTGACACAAGGTGATGAACTTAGTGGTGGATCAGAAGCTGTTCTTGTTCGGCTCTCAGATAGTTGTCCAACTGCAAGATTACCACCACTGCTGTCTTTCACTACTAGTTCGGGTTTAGCACTATCATCTGATGATAGGTGGGCTACACGCTGATCAATTACACTGACTGTCTCACAAGTATGCACACCTTTTGGAACTGCATCTGCGTTCAATTCTACTTCACGTTGTAGTTGTACAGAACCTTTATTTAACTTAGCAGTAGTAGGCATATCCCTCATCTCATAATGATCAACCAAAGACAACTGTGAAGTATCATGATCATTATCACGAATATTCACTTTACCGTCAACTTCATCATTTTCAAACTCTTTAATAACAGAAGTAGACAATTTTGGTTCCTCCTCACAAATCATAAAAGGTTTTATAACTTCACTCTGACTAGTAATACCTTGTAAACTTGTGGAGTCAGAACTGCACTCTGAAGCAGTAACTCTATTCTGTGACACTCTATTCAACAACGGCTTACCAGTTGCAACTACAGACTTCTTCACCGCACCGTTATCGTCACACAATTCGGAGTCAGACCTGGAGTTTACATTTAGCTTATCACTGAACTTGCTCACCGGTTCACAGTTCACTTCTGTATGCACCTCTTGCACACGTGTAAACCACAACCGTGTTTGTCTTGCATCTTGTAACTTATCTGTTGAGGATGTACTACGAAACCTGTTACACTCACTAGGTCTATATGCATTACTAGACATCATGGAGCTTTCTCGATATCCACCTCTCTGAGGCCTACTCGTCATCAATGATTGCATTTTGATCTCAGACTGCTCTATTCTAGGGGTGAGATGTAATAGACTGGCGAACTTGCTCATAGATTGATTGACACTAGTATTTACCAGTTTCAGGATATCATCAAACTTTGGCTCGATACCCTCATCCTCCATACGGGAGCTCATCTTCACCCACTTCCTTTGCAGTCGAGTAGGTAGACGTCTTGCTATTACTTCTAGTATAAAACTCGAGTTGAGGTCACTCATGCGATTCATCGAAATCATTCCATTCTTGTAAATTAGCAAATTATCTAAAAACTCAGTGAGTGCCTGGGAGTCATCCTGTAATTGACCACCATTACCCTTAACAGCCTCGAATAATTTCCCTGCAATCATCGAAGGTCTTCCAAACCTTTGACGTAATATGCTCATAGCCTCGTAGTAGCCCTCTTTTGGCTTCATAAACTTACAACACTGTATAGCTCTTGCAGCATCTCCAGTGCAATATCTCATCAAATACATTAACTTCAATTCATCATTTAATAAAAAACCACTCAACATGATCTCAAACTCCTTTACAAATTGTAAATAATCAGCCGGGTTTCCATCAAAACACCGTGGTTCAAATTTAGGGAGTTTGATGTTCCTATTATCCCTGAACGGCGAAACAGTAACATCAACCATGTCATGCTTAACATCAGACACATCGTTACAATTAACAGACAAGTCACCATGACTTACTTTCCTGTTTGCATCCAAGACACTCTGTCCCTTCTTTGACCCAGGCATTGTTGAACTTGACCCAATTCCAAAAAGTTCCAGATATTGCTTGTTCAAAGAGGACTTGACCGGCACCAGGAAAAATGAACGGCGACTATCCAAACTTTCACCAACTGTTTGAATCCGCCAGATCTGTTTCTATCGTCAGAAACTGTCAATCACGTCTCATAAACCGTTAATGCCCAGCTCTCGCTACGCTCGGGCCCACGCTGTTCTTCGAAGATTTCTCAGAAACGCTTAGTTATAACGGACGCAAAAACCAAAACACCGATCTGCCGCTTTAGATTTGTTTATTGTTACACCAACATATAAAAGGAATAAGCGAACTAAGGTCTGTAAACAAATATTACAATAATAAATCGTTATATTACTTCTGACGATGTTTCACTCTTCTTTCTGAACAGCGACCGATGAGACGATGACTGTCGTATTGATGCCTCCGCGAAAATCGGGGAAGTTGATTTTGAGCAAACAACCAAGAATTGATCGTTCAATCTTCAACTCCATTGACAACTAGTGAACCGTCAACTTGAAGAAAGGCACTTACAAACAATGAAGTCTCTGGTGCTTCCCCGCATAATGTGTGAACCATATTCTGAGAAGTCATTTTCTATATGTGCACTCACCTATCAACATTCGATTACAGATTGTTCCAGTACGTCTAGTTAGGCGACGGAACTGAGGAGGGATGCAATGTTTCCTGTACGTGTCGACATATGACAATCTCATCTGCTATCGGAACGGCCTATAATCACATGAATATTCAATATTTCACAAAGAGGAATACTCAAGTTCGAAGATGTTGCTCCATAACAACGCCGTATCAAGTCTCCTGGAAGCATAACATAACTCCCAACTTCCCGAGGGTGATGCTTCTTTGATGATAAAGACACTCATGACCTGGATGATGAGGTTGACTTGCTTGTTCTGTTGAGGAGTCTTGCAACACTATCCATCTGAGGAGTAGAGGAGCTAAGCGAAATGTGAGACAAGTCACTTTTTTGCCAGGGTAGCAGGAAATCAAAAGAATTCCCCAAGATAGGGTGAAGACGACATGATCACTGAACCGTGGAATTTATTAATCTGGTGCATGAAGCACATGGATTACTCACTCTCCCTAGTGACACTGATAGATAGACGATTTGTTCAACTCACCAGCAGATTTGTTGAAATTTCCCACCGCGTCATTAAGCACCTTCATTTGTTTGTTTGAGTCCGATGAAACTGTAAGTGAATATGAGAAGTAAATGAGCACGATTAGCAGAGTGGAGAGACTGTTTGCGATTTACATCACTGTCTATCAGGTCAAATGAAATGAATTCAAAATTGTGTCGGAAATCTCAAAGAAGAGGTTAGCTTTGAAATCAGTTCTCGCTCAAATGCAATATTCACTTCAATGTGTGACTGTGTTCTCCTGCTGAAAATGTCGAGTTCTCTTTTCAAAAGTGTAATACACGGAATACTCAACTCACGTTTTACGCCCTCGTACTTGATGAATTCGTTCAATGCTGACAGACAGTATTTTTCAGTGAAACCTGAAACACATGTGAAGCGGAAATCCAATTTCATGCAGTCATGATATGAATGCTGGAAACAAGACTTGTGAGCATAAATTAGCGAATGATAAGGGAAGCACACGGAAGACTCGTCTACAGACCGCGACTGTTGTCGCCTGAATCAGTTCAGAGTGGTGTGCGGATGTGGTAGAGTGTCCTGAAATCAAACATCGAATGCAAGAAATCCTTTCGAATGACTGTGTGGAATTCACGGCCACAATGAGTGGTGATTCGAGTCCATGATGATGATGATGATGATGGAGGAGGAGGAGGACAAGAAGAAGACAAAATATCACTCACCTCGATGGATCTGCATTATGGCTTTGGCATTCGCGAATCCCTCTTTTTTCAAGAAATAATTTACACCTATTCAAGTGATGACAAAATGAAATTCCGTGATAATGATACACGAGAGAATGCTAAGCAATCATCCTGCGTGAAACCTCGAACGACTTCTCTCTCATCTTCTAACTCAACCCTTAGTCGAATATCATGGTAGACGTCTCGATGAGAAATCAAGGCTTTGTGATTCAAGCCGAAACGTGAAATATGCACTGGTGTGTGTGATACCTGCGAGTGTTCCACGTTTGGTCATGTTCAGTATTAGCAAGCACATTGGGAGAAACTAGCAGAAATGTGACTTCAATATGGAGAAAATCTCCATTTAGTCATTTAAAAGACCAGAGAATTGAGAGAAGAAATATTCACTTCTCAATCAGACGCTCAGCTACTGGCTCTATTCTAATGTACACGGAAACGTTTCATACAATATAAAATGAGATTATCCTGAATGATTTTGTGAATATCTGCATGGAGGGGAACGTAGGAGTGAATTCTCACTACCGTCCTTCATGTACTGGAAATGTGCTTCGAATGACCTCATCTCAAATCATTTGAAGTCCAGTTCTGATGACAGTCGCTGCATAAATATCAGAAGCGATGCTAGTCTCATTTTCACTTCGAGTCTTTGCAGACTGACTTCCTCTGAACTCCGTCCCACTGCAAATTCTCGGTGACATGCAAACAACATGAACTGAAATGCAATCAGATGAAATACACTCGTGAACATCAGCGAAACACTGATTTCAACTCACCTCTGTCTTCCAAATATTCTGAGGAGTCTCTTCTATCCAGTTCTTGCAGATATTTAGCTTTTGGGAGAAGCACAGATAAGAGAGACATGAAAACACCTCCTTAACTGTGAAATGTGACTATTTGAAAGCAAATCAGTGAGACTCGACGATGAGCACACATATCTAATAGAGGAGAATGGCGGTGGCGAATTCCTTGTGAATGTTTGATCAATGGTGAAATTGAAATTAAGACTGGCAAAACATATTCACACTACTTCTTTACATTTCGACATGATGAAATATGTGATTGTGAATTGGACAAGATATATCCTGATAAATGCTGACGTTGGATTTCTGAGCCACAACACACAGGAATTCTTTTTCAAAAGTCAATCGATCACATGAAAGTAGTTGAAGTTGAGTTGAATCTCTACGTGAAATCATTCTGTTACCATTTCTTAGTCACCACATGATCAAAAATATACTGCATACAATTCATCCAACTTGAACTCACCTGACAAGTTATCTAGGTGTAATCTGGTCTGCCATTTCAACGAAGCATATTTATGCATGACATCGCAACCTGTTGTCAGTAAACAACACATACGATAGACAGAGGATGATAAGGCGGAAGAGATCAAACTCACATACACATCACAAATGAGAACGATCACTTTCATGGGTGATCCACATTCGAATTGAATTTGAATTTGGGCATAGCGTGGAGCTAGGAGAGTGAAGTGGAACTGTCTAGATTGTCGTGTGTCCGACATATGTGAGGTCTACAGTTCGGAACTACTCAGTATAGTCACTAATGCTGTCAATTATCCCGTGATATCCAGCACAGGTATCGTCAAGTGATTTGAGCAGAAGTGTAGATCACCACGTTGGTGTGCAGTCAGGTTGAGTGGACAGGTTTGAAACAAACTGAGAGCAATGCATTTCGGCTGCAGTTCGAGATGTTCAAGTTGTCGACAGTGGTAGACACAAGCTGACCGGGAATGATGCATATTTTAAATGACTCGAGAGGTGATTTCATTTCCTCATGGCGTCTCGGTGTGTATTCACATCTTAGAAGTTTCATCATAGTGTTGTGCAGAAGAAACGCATGCTTCAACTCATCTAGAGGTAAGTGGTCAGGTTGTTTCGAGAGCGAATACTATTCTTTCGCCATTCTCTTTACATGCAATCGTCTTCGGATCATTGGACAAGTGATTTCTGTCTCCACGCCTTCTCGATCACCGTCCTTATTCTCATGTAAATGTGTATCAGTCCACTTGTCACACACACAGTCGAATAGGATAATGAATCTCGCTCACCGTATCGTATTGTTTTTCGAGTGTTCTCATTTTCCGTTCTACTTTCCATGTGATAACCTGGAATACGAAGATTCAACACGAATTTACTCCACTAAACATTACCATTAAGCATTTCAAAGTGTGATTAGTGGAGAACAAAATACTCTTTTCGATGAAGGAAATACACTGGTGTTTCGCAGTGGCTGATGTTCCATAGTGAGCATATACCGATAAGCGGATTTCACACCAATCCCGTTGGTGAAGAGATGTGGTCTGAAACCACGTCGAGTGTGTGCGTGTGTGTGTATGTGTGTGCGTATTGGTCCGTCTGTCATCAAGGCTTCCAGTAGCTTATCAATGAATTGACTAGGTGTTAACACGCGATATTCATGCAAAGAAAACTGACGATTACACTCAATTCTCACGTGTCAAACTCTGACGAATTCAGACCTCCGTGGACGTATTTCATGTGGATTCTTCACATGACAGAAAAGACACTTCAAATTAACCAGAACTTACATGAGTTCTTAGGAATTTTAGAGGATTCACCTGTAATACAAAAACCGATCACAGACATTTGAGTGAATCCATCGGATACATTGTGGACAGAATGCTAATACAGGCGAAGAACTCGCCATTTGGTTAAATACACGCTCCATGAGGATGCAATCAATATCCGGTGTTGGATTTCATGTTGGGAAGCTATTCATATGAGTGTGTGATTCGCATGACAAATCCTCACTCACACATAAGTGTTGTGCAAATGCATACCTGAATATTGAAGTTGTAGTTTCGCGATGTCTGCATTATTTCTCAATCCCCAAATATCTTTCACAGCTAACAGATTGAATGGAAACAAAAGCAATAAGCCTCGTCATAAAGATTTTCAGATGGAGTGAAGTTATATGCATGCATGTGATTGAGTCGTCCGAATTGTGAACGTCAAACGTTGCACGATGATGTAAATATTCGGACAGCTTAGCAAACAGTGAATCCACTTTAAATTCTGTGCAGTCGGAGTTTGGATGGTGTGAATAGCCCAGATCACTGTCATTATTATTCACTAACTACCCTGACAGCAATACACGCCGTCTGTAACATACTCATGCTCACTTCTACTCGTTATCAAGATATACATGTAAATTCGTATGGAATTCACTGGGAACATCCTGAGTTGAGTGAGGTGATGTTGAAAGGAAGAGGGACGTGTATGTCGAAGATTCCTGTGAATAGCTTCATCCTGAAATGTGTGTCAAGAGGTGAGTTGATCACAAACAATGTGGTTACGATTCCTAGTGAAGTCACACTGCACACAGATGTGAATAATATTGTCTTGAGTAATGTGAAAGCCCTCCTGGTAGACAGATGATGAGGTCTATTTCACAATATACGCTGAATCACAATTAGTCTCATTATTTATAGGCAATATGATGGGAGGAATATGCATAGCATACCTTCAAGATAAGCAACTGCCCATGTCAACATGTATTCGCGCTCCACTTTCTGATGCTCTGAAATCGAGACGACAGATAATAAGCAAGTGATGCAAGAAGTAAATATATCATGAGCAAGCAGACAAGACATTCTCTTCACAGGATGTTTCAATCACAGAGACAACCGTCTGAGGGAGGTGAAATGATGTGCATGTGAAACTGACTTCGTCCTTCTAACTGTAAACTGCACGAATCGACAGTGAGTTGAAAAGACTCGTCGAAGCAGATATATATATATATATATATATATATATATATATATCCATGTTTGGCCAAGGTTAGGCTTGTGTATATAAACTTCATAATGCTCCCTTTGACAATACATGAATGAAGGTCAGAGAACGTGTTCTGAACTGGAAATGTTCAGTAGTTTGAACGCGTCAATTTATTGCACACGTAAACAGAAGCAATGGGAAAGTGTCTACACTATTCACAAACACAAGAAGGATCGTATCGCTTGTACTGAGCACACTTCACACTATCCCTTAACTCACCGATTTCAAACTGTTCTTGTGTGAATTTCAAGTCTTTATTGGTCGCCATTTTCAGCAGGTCATCTAGATGAACGAGAAGAAGGGATTGTAGAATCCTCTCAGGAGACTTAACAAGACATGCATGTGATGAACACAAATACAAATACAAGTAATCGTCAATGAACAAAGAGAATCCGTGGACAAAGAGAATCACTTTTATTCACTTACATTCCACCAACTCGGCCTTTTGATATACGTGACTATATTGTTGTATGGCATCCGTCAAGTTGTCTGCAAATCGGATGTGGTTCATATGGGTGAAACAAGAGATTAGTGTTGATAACTTTGACAGCAACAATATACCAGTGAAACTGATCAACGGGAATGCGCAAGTCAGAAAGCAATTCTACTTTTGAATCATGAAAGCGTGACTAAGCAATATATTATTCAGTCCGACCCACAGGTCAGCAGCATGCACGACACACTTCATTTAAGTCAGCCTAACCAATGTCGGAGGCGAACTGGTGGCCGGTATCAATTGTTAACCGATTACGCCTGCAGAGTGTAAATCTGACAAACAAATCTAACTTGTATTGAAAACAAACATCCAGTGCTGGTTAAGCACGACTCTCTCCTGTCACTGCGCATAATAAAGCAGGCCACTGAAATACTGAATCTGTAAACTCCACCTCAAGTTCGTCCAGATTGTAAAATAAATTAACAGACTTTACTGAAGCAGGGAGTTTCATACAACTGTGTTTTTGAGAAATGATGGAAGGTGCAATAAGCTGGAGTCGGTGACACGAAACTCCCTATTAACTGAAGCGAACACTCAACGGAGATATTGTTCGTGCAGTTGATGTAAGTCTGTCTCTAAGATAGTTGAGTGGGACACTAGGATGGAAGATGTCGTTGTCTACCTGTTGGAATGAGTCGCGAAGATGAATTTTAGACAGGAGACCGATTTCCCTCGTTCAATGTCTAGCTCATCCCTTCTTAACATGAAGATAAACTAATTCACAGAAACTCCGTCTGACTCACCTTTTAGTGTATATGTCTTCACATCGTGGATGGCGATCAACACTGAAATGAGAAGAAATGCATATGGTGAAGTGCTTTCACATGAAAAATCTTCATAGACGTGACACTTGAAACTGGATGACACAAGTTTCATACGATATTTTGGTGATTGACAATTTCTATCTCTGTATTCTTTAAATACTTACTGTTGATTGTTAATATATTTCTTATATGAATTGCATTATAATTCCGCTAAATAGAAATTCCTGAATTCCGCCCTCTCTGTGTTTCGTTTGGATTCTTGTAATTCGGTCATCTCGAAATACTCATACTACGATTACAAATAATTACTACAAATTGGCGTTGCGATGGAAAATTTCTTATAAATGGTTCACCGCGGGAGATTGTTGATTACGTTGAATGCTTCAATGCATGGTGCATTTCAAAGAACGTTCGGGATGACAAAATACCAGCAAATTTCATCACTGCTATTGGGCTAGATGCATATATCCTAGTAAAGACTCTGGCGTTTCCAGATAAACCCATTTCTCTGTCATATGACAAGATTCGTGAACTTCTGATAAATCACTTTCATGTGACTACATTTGAGACCAGAGAGAGGGCTCAATTCAACAAACTGGTTCGTGCTCCCAAGCAGAAGATAAGAGACTTTATTCTTCAACTCCAAATACAAGCTTCAAAGTGTAACTTTGGAGATCAGCTGTATACTCAACTACGTGATCGTCTAATTGCTGGAATCAATATTCCTAAGTTAGAGAAAGAGTTAATTCAGATTCCTTCTTGTACTTTTCAAACTGCTTAAAATTTATGTACATCTTCATATGTAAGAAGATGTCAATAATGAATACTCTTCTCCCACTACGTCAGTATCTGATGTCATGCTGTCCGAAGTCGAAAATACAAGTGTTCATGGAAAGCAATCCAAACTGCCGTCCACATGTAATAGAATGCAGCGAGAGATCAAAAACATTAAACCGTGTTTTTCCTGTGGAAAGTTACATCTACGAAGCACTTGCCGTTTTCGGGGTGCTAAGTGCCATAAATGTGGTAAAGTTGGACACATCAAGACTGTTTGCAGAAGTTCGAATACTTATGTTACTCAGAATTCTTATAATTCTCCCAATCTGTCTAGTAAAATGGAGTCAATGTGTCTTTCAACTTTCAAAAATAATCAATCTCATCCAATGAAAACATCTTCTACAAGTTCAGCAACTCAAGCGTCAACTGTTTTCAAAAATGTGGTAGCCAGTTTACAATGCGAACTGTCGAAAACACGAAAAAAACTGAATGAGATGAGAGAGCCACTAATTAAATGGGGAGAATTTCTGCGTCTGCATAGACTGCGTCTGTTGATTGCAGAACATACAAGTACTCATGAAAGTCCTGCAAAACTATTCAAATCTCGAATTCTCAAAAAGCATTTGATGTCCGCGACTTCTAATGTACAATATTACAAAGGGAATGACTATAGACCTTCTGTTGGAATCGTACTACAAAAAATGGGAAATCGAGTGGTGAAGATATTAGACATCAAAGATCACTCAGTTCATGACGGACACCTGGACAAAGTGACAATAAATGAAGTAGGTCGTTCCAATTATAATATTATTGATTCCGCTAATAATCCTGATTTTGTAGATAATTCAGAAATAAGTCCAGATAAAACTGATGAAAGTAATATCACAGAATCAGTGAGAAGGTCGAAGCTACTTGCAAGCAAAACGAGACATCGTTACAAATACGCAAGGAGATATTCGAGGTGTGGGGGATGTGGTGATTGACAATTTCTATCTCTTTATTCTTTAAATACTTACTGTTGATTGTTAACATATTTCTTATATGAATTGCATTATAATACCGCTAAATAGAAATTCCTGAATTCCACCCTCTCTGTGATTTGGTTGAATTCTTGTAATTCGGTCATATCGAAATACTAATACTACGATTACAAATAATTACAACAGTCATGCAGAGATATTGATGCTTATTCATCTCACATATTTACTAGTCACAGTTTCATGTTATTGTATTCCACGCAAACTCTGCGCCTACTCATCGCTCCAACTGTCTGAAGTAGCTCGAGAGTAGGTGAGAGACATACGTGGCTGTTATCAGCACACCTGTATCAACTGTGCAAAGATATGACGTATTCGTGCGACAAATATTCTCCGAAATCACATGAAACGTACATGTTTCATGCAACAGTCGTCTTTTCATCTTTTTCACCCTCATTCTATCTGATCAGAGTGCTTATAAAACGATAGGTGTCAATGATTGAGATAGAGGGGAAACACCTTCGGAAGCCTGCACAGAAAATCCACATGTATCTAGTATTTTCAATTCATTCGGATACTTGTGTTCAGGAGGGTACATCAAGCACTAATTGCATGCAGTGGAAGACTTGAAACTGACACAAGACATTTTGTGTG
>CALYDD020000039.1:0-13639 GCA_944472135.2 Trichobilharzia regenti | reverse complement strand
TAACTTACTATTTCGTCTCACTACTTGTACCTCATTCCCTGTCCCATCCTACTTCACCTAACAATGCCCGTTAAGGAAGACAATACAATGGTCTCAGCGTGAGTAATACATCCATAGTAATTGTATCAACGGCAAAATTAAACTTTAAGCACTACTAACTACCATTCAACGAACGACCCACAACGAACCAATCACATGAAAGAGGGGATTTTGATTGAGGAAAACGTATATTTATCAAACAAAAGCGCGAAAACTGCATAAAACGGTTACATAGGGTATCTTCTTTCTCTCTAACATGCAACAGAAACATCTCCTAGTTTAGCATAGGAGCGTCAATAGAAAAATTACACCACATTCTGTACAGATTCATCCAAACGACTATAAATGAGATCCTTTTATAGCCCTAATCCTATTTTTTAATCTTCCTCAAAATCCTTCTACAGAATTCATCCCTGTATGTCCCTGTAACGGGATCCACAAAATCACTGGAATGGTTCACTCTGTGATGAATATATTTAAGGGGTGACAGCGAGTTATCACCTTTCCATTCATCAGTATGTTCTATAGATCTGTGTTTCACCAGTCGAGTGACGATAGATACTAAGGTAGTAGACTTTCTGTCTGGTATTCTCCCACGAATCCTTTCGGCAAGGAGGTGTCGTATATTTACCGATCACCCAAACATTTTTGCCTCGCCCACGACCACGGTTGTATTTTTTTCATAAGATAGCTTCGTCCACATGTACGACGAAACCTTCTCTGCCTAACAACTAAGTGATTCTCTCCACTTTCCATGAGCCGATATCTCTGTAGTACTAGTACCACTGAACTGTTGACACGAGGCTATTTTCAGTTTCAGTAGCTGCACCTCTCACAGGTTGTTTTGAAACCCAGTAATTAAAAATATACAAAATCTGGGTTAGGGAGAAATGCGACCTAGCAAAAAAAACGTTGTTCCTACGAAACATTAAAATCATCAGCTTACTTTCCTTATACTAACTCGTCTCAAGAAAATTGCAAAATGATGGACATATCCATCAATCGACCAGCTAAAGCTTTTTGAAATCATGACAGCTCCACATGAATAAATCCTTTCCTTCCTAAGCAAACCAAATTCGGCAATAATGTAAAAACTTATCCTCATTGAACTGTAAGTATAACTTCATTAGAGCACGCATTTGATACGAATCAAGTGAAATACAACCTTGAGCTCACGTGCATGAACCTCATTGGACCATTCGAGGTCACTCGCTGATTGGTAGTTAGTGGTGCTTAAAGTTTAACTTAGCCGTATCAACCGATACAGAGTTTCACCAGCACATTGCTTGACTCTTTCCCCCTTACCTAACACTTTATGCCTAACCTCAATATTGCTTCGTATTATTGCACGTAATAGCTGAGATTGAACAAAGGCACCTATGGGCGAAAAGTACCAATTTTTTATAGTTTCTCCACCTCCGTTAGTCAGTCATTTCTCACAGCAACAAGGGACGGAGTGAACGCTACCACTGTACACGTGCTGAGATTTATTCAGTGATCTGTTAATTAAATTTTGAGGTAAATCCCTCAAATAAGTGAAATTGTTAAGACAACTAATCGTTTCATTACTCCCTATCATTAAACTAAAAAACTTGGAGGATCTGGACTTCGCCAGCGATGATATATGTCTGATTTCCCACAAACTGGAAGATATGCAAGTGAAAAGCAACAAGTTGGCCAAAAGAAGAAGTATCGAAGATAGGACTCCCTTCAGGTGAACATAGATAAAACAGAGATGATGAAGATTCCTGGCCAACACCTACAGCAACAACAACAACAGACAACGATCAACCAGCATAAATGGGAGGAATCTGAAGGAAACAACCTCCTTTACCTACCTGGGAAGCATTGTTTCAACTACAGGCTAACGGAACTGACGAGGATATCAAAGCAACGAGGATCGGAAAAGCAAGACAAGCTTTCTTTACCCTCAAGTAAGTCTGCCTGGAGGTCAACAGCCCCACTCAGAATCAAAAATAACATCCGGATTTTCAACTCCAATGTGAAGTCAGTCAGTGCTACTCACTATACGGATCAGAGACTTGGCTAGCGCGTCATGAAGAGCACCTCAAACAAACTATAGACCTTCATTAACATCTGTCTTCGCTCAATACTCAATACTCATGGCCGGCCAGAAAACATCAGCAGCAGGGATCTCTGGCAATGGGCGAACCAATGCAGCAGGAACCGATTGTGAAACAAATATGCAGGAAGAAATGGAGGTGGATTGGTTGGCCATACTCTGAGGAAACCACCAAGTGACATCACTAGACAAGCCACTGCTCGAGTGGAACCCGAACGGGAAGCGGCGAGTTGTTCGTCAGTGCAAGGGTGACTTGGAGGTGGTCATGTGAAGAGGAAGTGAAAGCATGTGGGCAGACTTGGAGCGGAGTGAAAAAGTTTGCCTAGAACCGAAGGCAATGGAGACGCGTGGCTGAAGCCCTATGTTCCTCTCGGAATTAAAGGATATAATAATAATATTAATAATAATATCAAAAAACTAAAAGTTGGTACAGATCAGTAATGAAGCAGCAGCATCATACATTAGGCAGAAAGAAACCTGAACACAGTTTGTCAGCATTTTCACCTGAAATAATAATAATATCATCTACATACACTATGATTATGAATGAGGAAAAAATTCGTAGGAATTCTTTGGTAAACTGTCTATCATTAGATGATGATAGATATGTGGACTAACGCGTCACAAACTTCTTAAAAAAGTTAATGCAACGTCACATACAACTGTGTATAACAGTATGAGATCATCACATCTGCTCACATTTAATAAATACTCCAAAAGTCAAATAACACTACCTCCAACTGAATAATAATAAATTGAGACAGAGGAAAAAATGAACCTGATGATGGATGTTGGCTGTACACAAGTCACCACCACTATCACTAACTATGTATCCATCCATCCATCTATCTACATAATTTGTCTAGATAATAGGTGAGAATAACTAATTCCACCTTGTAAAATACAATTATTTATGACAGCTGTTATTATTGCACACACACAAACACCTGCTGTTTATAATTATTTATGAGAAACAGCAAACTAAACCATTTAAGCAAAAGACACTCTTCAAACTCTTCCTACTCCTACTCCTCGTCGTCACTCCATCAACCAGAAAGACTAAAAGCACACTTCTTTTTTCTCAAGTCTAATTTGGCCCTATATAGGAAAATACCTAAGGTTCTAGGGAGAGAATTCGTAGCCAGCAGGGTCCATCAAAACAATAAAGCAAGTGAACGGGTTAATCGCCTGTGACATTTGACTGGTTGTCGTGCTACATATATCTCACGAATTAGCAGAAGTTGAAATTCATCAACCATTGCATCGTCTCAAAGTGGCTTAATGATACACGACCTCGCCTAGTAACCGGAAATTCCTGGGCGTGAACCACAGTGCGTGCGAGTGTGCTGATGAAGAGTCACAAAATAGAATGAAACAGCTATCCACTAGTCCAGTAGTGGTTTTCAACAGTTCTCTAACTGATTTCGCCTAGTCATCAAACCTGTGTAAAACTGATCAAATCCACACAAACCACCAGATGAAAATTAATTAGTGACTAGCAGTGGAATCCTGGGTGCATGTTTTGTCCTCTTTTGGGCTCATCATCTAAGTGTACCTGTAATAGCCAGTGAGTGGTGTTGTTCCCTCTGAAAATTGTACCCCGAATCTATCTATCGTTTCAAACGTTTCAAAGCATCATCCACTAGGCACCATTTGTGCAACGGGTATCAGTCAATTTTGTTTTATTTTCCGCCTATCGATTAGATCAAAATGTTTGGCCTCTGTTTCATACTTTACATTTGTAACAATGAGAGCTGGATTCAAGTTCCAGTGGACAAACAATCCCTCATTAAAAAAGGCGGGTACATCCAGCTGACAGGTTCCAAACAGGATGAAGTGTGCAACCTGAATTCTATAGTTAATCTCATTATCCTCTAGATTACTATTTGTCAAAGTTTTTAAATAATAGTACTTTTTAATTTCAATTAATTCAGTAAGCATAATAAACGACAACAAATGATATACTATGAAGTAAGAAAGCAAACTGCGTTTTATGCTATTACTATCAATCTACTATGCAAAATAGATTCTATCTGGACCACACTGATCACAACCCATTCATACCTACATATGCTAAATAAGGCAATGAATGAATCAATGAATGTTTGAATAGATGAAGGGTTAACAGATATTTTAACATGTGACACCATGTGTCACAACAATAACAAAAAAACAACAACAACAGTAAGGCTATTGAATATTAATGAGAATAATCGTCAATTGGACTGTAAAATATACATATACCATACCAGTAGTGAAAAATAACGTGTTTTACAGTGGATTTTCACTAAAACAAAAAACAAAACCAACTCACATAAGTCAAGTTTTCAACGATAAATCAATTACTTTGGTTCATCACTCACTACCATGCGTCTAATTGTTCGTTCTGGTGTAGACTGGATTCTATCAGTCAAGTTTGCTATGTGGTCACCATACTAGATGACTCGCTATCATAGTCCATTCAGAATTGATATTAGGTGGTTGGAAGCAATTGGCAAGAAGTCCTGTCTAACCTAGATTTCCTGGCAGCTGGTAATTGTTGACTAAGCGTATCTGCAATCTTGCAGCGACTCATGACCCCTTTGACATTGGAAACGAAGCTACCCAGTGTTGTAGCCAGAGATATGTAACCCCTGAGCTATTCAGGCTCGTGACTGACCTCTTTTAGGAGTAGAAACTAAAAGGTGAGATCCTACAGTTATCAAGTACTGGAAGTGAAAAATTTAGCTTTTTTTCTTTTTTGGCGAGATCCATACAACTATTTCTCTTGATGAATTTGAACACTGAGCACCACAGAATGACGTCATTTTAGATTGTTGAGCCTCGTCAGCTGCAGACATACACATACCCGTTAACAAATTGAACATCAATATGCAAAACATTGAAATACTACAGCTATTAACGGTAAAGATGAAGGATATTTCGTATCGCATGATTAAGTAACATAATGGAAAGGAATGAATATCGTTGTTATTAAGCGTGTTTAGTATGCATACGAATGAATAAAGAGATTTCCAGAATTATGAGTAAATGTTGCAAACTGGATATGCAGTCTAATAATTTAGTCAAACAGTGGGCAAAACGTATTCCAGCCAGGAACTTCATGTGGTTGTGTTCTACGAATTGCGGAGCTTTTATTGTCTAACCCCCACCCCTACCCACCTAGATAATATCTTCAGAGGAAACTTTATTATGATGTGAACCTATTTTAATTCTCCGTGAATGATATAATTGTATAACCTGAAAACTTTTATCATGATAGATTGTTAATTAGCGCGTCAGTATTAATCGTTCTTATTGATTTTGGATTTGACTACTTTATTATGTGGCTTTTTCTTTTTTAGTTGATAAATTCGATCTATGATTTTTTTAAAATTCTTTTACGTTCCCAGTGGAACTAAGGGCTAAGTAGCAGTGGCGTTCATTTTTACGGGATGGGGTTGCTAGTCTCATGCCCAAACTTCCCTCTTTACCGGCCTTAGTGAAGTTCAGGAGTGCGTCGGCCGGACATTAAACCCCAGACTACATGAGGCGCGGTGGCGAGCACTCGACTGCTGTACCACCGACGCACTGATCGATAATTATGTGTCTACCAATTGCTGATTCATCCGAGTTTCAGGTTTCTGGAGGTTCTCTGGTGCCTTTAATGTCTCCACTCTTTAAAATTTCTACATTTTCCTAGTCAAACTTGTGTCCATAGTTGTCTATACGTTTCGATATGAAAGAATATAGGACGAGTCTTTCACTGCTATTTAAGCTTGCTGGCCAATCCCAAGCCTGAGAAAAGATAGTAGCTTGGGCGTGGGGCTAGCCACCCACCTCGGAAAATGAATCAAACTGCTACAGAAACTTCAAGGCACGAAAAATATATTAGAAACATACAAAAACCAATTTTTCACTGACATCGGAGAGGCGAAACGACACAGCGGGCTAACTGGTCAAAGCCTTCGGGAAGCCAGTCAGCCGATGTGTCTTCTCCCGATGAAAGCAAAAATAAGAATGCGGACGTGGAATGTATAGGCTGGCTGCCCATGTAGCGAAAGAAATTAGAAGATATTGTATAAAAGTGCGCGGAATCTACAAGAACAAGTGGAACAGCTGTGGACTATCAAAATTCTCAACTGGAGTGTCAATAATCTATTCCGGTCACTCAAACGACAACGACAAACACATTGAGGCAGTGATTGGCTATCATGATGCTACAAAAGCATCGAAAGCTCTAATGCAGTGGGAACCAATCTTCTTTAGGATTATGACAGCAAGATCCAACTCAAAAGAAAGAAATCTCACAATAATTCGATGCTACGCGCCTACAAACAACTCGGAACAAGAGAAGAAGGAAGATTTCTATAGACAACTGCAAATAGTAACATGGAGATCATGAGGAACTATGGGAAATTATGAACCAAGCTAAAGGAGACAGCAGAAAATAGGACAAAGTGAGACAAACTGTTGAAACCCTATGTCTACATGAACCATAAAAGCTTCGTGATTAAACCACTTAGCTCAGAGAACATCACAACCGCAACAAAAGCATTCAGCCGAGCTACAAATCTCTCTGTTATTATTCAATAGGCATAGGATTACATTGTCAAAACAAATATAATGCCAAAGATTGAAGAGAAGTAACTATGGACGAAAATTGCTAAGTCTTTTAACCTTCATTGGCCATGTGTTTCAGGGCCATAAGTGACAGAACAAGCAGTCACATAACAGAAATGTAATTTGATAGATATATGATGTGCTGAGCGAAAGAGCGATTATTGCAAATATACAACCAGTCAGACTATCAAATATCCTCTTTGCTTAGAAAAAACCTTTTTTTTTTTGTTTCAATTGATCAAAGGTATAGTCAATTGGTATTAATTTAACTCGCGCATATTAAAAACATTTCAATCTGCTGCTTTAGACATACGCCTTAAACCGCGAAAGACAATAGCGCGGTGGATATCAGCAAGTTAGGTATGGGGTGTATAAACATAATTCAAATGGTTAATTTCAAATCGATTTAGTAGAGTTCGTAGTTATTTCTATTAATTAATTCAACCACTGCTGTACAATCAGTTAAACTGGCCATTGCTCTAGGAATCTAATTTCTCATGCTCTGGAACAATCACTAGTATAGTTAAATTGAAACATTGTGAAAAGTGTTAACAGTTCTGTCTATATTGGATCATCTCGTGCAAACAGGTCAAAAAGTTAACATTGAAGAAATGTTTTCTATCATCTAACGGATAACAAATCAATTACCGAAAGCACAGCGGTTAGGACTCTCGCCGACCATGCACATGGTCCGAGGTTCGATACCCAGCCGATGGACACCTGACTGCAAAATTTGGGCTACCGATATCACATGCTGAAAATTCCATACTTGTACCAAAAATACGGTGTGTAATCAAGCTATAATCAAACTTTTTCTAAAATTAGATACCAGGCACTCCAAACAGTTGAGGCCATTTCAATTTGCTTAAATCAAGCAGTGCTCTGTGACTAAAAACAGCAGGTTCAGACATTATTCCTACCCTAACACCAGCACAATAACCTCTAAACTCATAAATCCTGTGATACCTCGCTTAATTTATCTGATATCCAATCAGTTTAGTGTTATATTAATGCACATTGTCTCCCTCTCACTGGTGCTTTTGAAATGTGACTTGTCGATATTGATTATTGATTCAATGTAATTTGAAACAACTTAAATGTTGAAATAATAGAGAAGATTTGTAGCTCAGGTGGATAATTTTGCAATTAGTTGTGTTCTCTGAGCTGGCTGGTTGGTTGGTTTATTGCGAAGCTTTCGTCGCCCTTCTAGGCAACATCTTCAGTGCAAGTTTAAGCATAAAATCAACTCGTTTGAATCCTTCATGAATGATATATCCTGGCGGGTTGCCACAATACACGATAGTATTATTATAATTATTATAGATATTCAGACTTTAATTATTTCGTACCTGAAGGCAGGCTGTATCTAACAAACCGAACAACAGCACTAAGTGGTACCAACAAAAACTCTAAGCGGTGAAATGAAACAGATTGAAGAAGAAGAGTTGGTGTGAAATAACTAACTATTCTATAAAATTCATTACAAATATCAGAAAATGTCAAAATTAAAATAATGATGAAACTAATAAGGATAACATAAATAAGAGAGGATATATAAGGCATCTACAGTTTTACCATATAAGAAGGAAACATGCGAAACCCTGTCTATATTGGATTCTCAATAAAGCAGGAATTATGGTGGCATTCAAAGTTAAAAACTCACTCACTAAGGTAGGACAAGCTCTGTAGGATAAAGGACCTTGTAGGTGGACCCAGTTACACAAAATAATATAATTTACAAAGTACCTTACCTTACAGTGACTATGAGTGAAGTCCACTACATAGGTCAAACTACTGGATAGGGGTAGTCAGATTATCAGAGGATAAGAATTTAGCTAGAGTTTGAATGACTGACCCCATGAAGATTACTAATTTAGAAAAAAAGCTCAGCAATTGCGCTTCACGCATTAACACACAACCACACAATACGGTGAGTCAGAGTTAAAATTCTAAAAAGTAATATAGGTAGGTGGAAGGAGAGGTTGATCACTGAGTCCTGGTTCATCGAGTCTACACCCAATACGTGCAACAGAACTGACTCAATGCAAATTCCAGAAATATGGAAGATATTATTACCGCCGGTCAAATCAGAAGAGGATAATAGATAATCTCACAATTCTATTTCAATTCAAGCAAATCACAACAACAAGTTACTTATCATGACTATAAAAACACTCGTCTTATTTCCTATCTTATTGTATTTCATTGACAACACGCATCTTATTGTTTCTGTGAATGTACATTATCGCAAACTGATTTTTATTCAAATGTCTAATCATCAATTTTTACTCATCTATATAAATGAAGCAAGAAAGTTCTGTGAGTAGTGCCTTGACATGAGTATGAGTAATTATTTGTGCTCAAAACGCAGTCATCAGCAAATATTACTGTACAACAACACTGTGTGATTTTACCATAATAAAATTTTATCCATAATGGAGTCACTATTCGATTGACGGATTGAGTCTCAGTACAGATTATTGACCAAAAGTGCACCAGTTGAAGTCACTACACACTCCATGTAACACACAAAGGTAGAGTAAAGCAATAAAAAACTAGATCAATAAACAGTAATAACAACAATTACAGGAGCAGAAATGTGAAGGAGAACGAAAGGAACATGGAAAAAGATGATAGTTTAGTGGATATAAGGGATCACAGAGAGTTGAATGCATCTATACCAACGAAAAGATTTTAAGCTATTATTAGTAATAGTCTCCAACGATTAGTTCTTAGAATCCCGAGTCTCCTCAATCAGGTAGACTACACCTCCCATTGTGGCTGGCACAAACCAATTTTATTAAAGACTTCATAGACTGATGACTGAGGAGTTTCGTTTGATCACTCCCCCCACCCCTAACTCTTTTCCAACCTAGCCCAATGTCAGTTAACATTGCTCATCGTCAATGGATAAGGTTTATCTGTAAAAAAATTAAAGAGGAAAATTTGTTCTCATTGTCATCAAAACACAAACTTGGGATATTATGGGTACCAAGAGATACTCCAAGGGAGAGTCGATATCAGTCATCCTTTCTAAATGCTATCATATGACCACGTGTTCATAGCCTCTACCAGGTAACTGCCTTCACACGGTGGAGGTGCCACTTCACAAAAATGAAAGCAAGAATGCAAACGTCTGACGATTACAGTTGAGAGTGACTGGTGAAGGACCACCTAGGGGATGAACTATTATTATACAACTCATGGATTTATGGTCAAAATTCAAGTCATCTACAATATGAGTTATAGAGGTTGACCAAAAACTTCAGGCAAATTGGTGGTTCCACGGTAGATTCCTCCCCAGTTACACAGTTAGAATGAAATCGATTTCCTACTAAAGCAATCATAAGCCACTCCTAGTTTACTAAACGTCAGTAAGCTCGGAAAACTGAAAAGGTTGGAGGTAAGGCTATCAGCTTTACCCGGTAGAAATAATACTACAGCTACTGAAACTCCGAAGGTTGACGCCTGTTGTTAATTTGACTAGACCATGACTACTATTCAGTAGAATATACAAGATAAAACATTCAAATTCAGTTAATTTTCCGTTGTCATACAATTGGACAAGAAAACTAATTGTATAATATTTTGCTGTTGTCAATAATTTACCTACGGAAGCTTTTAGTACTACAGATCAAGCAGGCTGAAGCAATGCGAAAATGGTTTAGACACAGAAAGTCCTGAGGCAAGTGCAGCCACTGATCCCCACAAAAAAGGGCTGTTCGCTCTTAGTCTGAAACTATGCAGTACTTCATTTTCAAGACCCCATGCAAGATTAATCCTAGAATAGTTAAATTTCAAGAAGAGCTAGCCATAGACAAAGGGACAGACAAGGTCCGTTCGCACCATTATTTTAGGTTACTCAGTAGACACCAAATATAAACTTGATATTAGCACGACTTATCTACCATATTCTCTCTCACCAATCTTAGTTTTACACGACGAGTTCGTCTTTTGCATATAGCCGTTGGAATTCCTTTTAAGAAGCCTAAATTATGCGTTCGAAGGAAATTCGGAAATAGACGCTTTCCTCACCATCTGACAGTTTCCCCTTCGTGTTTTTTTTGTTTTGTTTGGACACTAGTCAATAACTAGGGGAATGTGTCTAGTCCTCTGTTTTGGTGCAGACTGAATTCTATCAGCCAAGTTTACAATGTGGCTGCCATTATGCTAGGCGGCTCACCATCACAGTGCCATTGTGATTTGTGAATATAAGATGGTTGGGGGCAATCGGTAGGAAACCCTGTCAGCAAGGCGTAATCTGCCTCATTGCAAACTTGACTGATGTTAGAATTCAGTCGACACCAAACAAAAGACTAGATACATTCCACCAGTTACTAACTAGTGCTCAATCAAATTATCCAATACAGTCCTGCAGAAAGTCAATTCTGAGGCCAAATAGCTCCTCAGTGGTACATGTCTCTGACTTCAGCACAGGCTGACATTGGTTGGAATCTCACTAGGGACATGAGTACTTTAGAGATTGCAGATATGTCTTGATAATGATGATGATGAGTGCCAACTAGAGCGACACCTGGATTCAACCAGAGATTCCTTCCAACTACCTTCAACCAGCTAATACATATAAACCGCGAATCAGCAGATTCCATGCCATTGGCTGCATGGTATCGTACTCAATATTGCAAGCTGAAACTCTGCAGCTGAATCATCGGTGAAGTCATGGGTGCATACGGCTGAAGAGCTCAAAACTGGATGATATGTAACTTAAAATTAGTCTATTTTTTCAAAAATACACTTAACAGGATAAATGTGAAGAGGATTTGATTTTTCAAATTACCTACTGTTTTTCCGTTTTGTTTTTCCATAATTTTATTGTCATCTATGCTTCCTCCCGCCAGTAGAAAAATGCATCAACACACACACACATACATACATACATACACACATAAACTCGTCAAATTAATGTCTTCGTCGTCAGTTCGTATAACAAAAAATAATAAATAAATAGAACAAGTTTAAAAATCAAGTGGGGCTTATTGGAAAATCACGTCTAGTGTGTGTAATTCTGTTTTTTTTATTTTAATCTGATCGTTTCCTTCCTTTGATTATTTAGAAAGCAATTAAAATCATGTGAGGCAGTGACTTTCATTCAAGGTTGTCTAGATCCTATTTATATAAAGCGTACTACTCAAATACAAAAATATGAAATATCAAGTTACTGTCATTTTAGAAATATATGCCTAAGTTATGCTTTCCCTGTATTCAATAGCTGAACAAAGACCGAGCATTTTCACTACGACTCAAACCCTTTACTTTTAGAGAGGAAAAGTTTATGTGATTGCTGTAACTCAGGAATAGAGCTTTTATGTACTAGGCTGTAATTCCTAGGTCACACTTATCATAGGAGGGCTGAAATAGGTGGGGAGAGATTCGGGCTTGAGGCTCGGGACCCAGAAAGTCAAGTACCTAAACTAATGAGTCGATCAACAGAAATCCCTATTTCTTTAAATTGCGTGTACCTGCAAACAGGTAACTGGAATGAATTGATCTTTCATTGATTAGCCTTATCAAAACAAATGATACACACCATTTCTTGACATCAGGATTGATAGGTAAACTTAGCCAGGTATCGAATCAACCTAAAACAGGTGGGGTGAGATTCGATCCCCTGATGATTGGCTTCAAATCGAATCTCTTAAGTCAATGAACCACATCTCCATTTTAGTTTCAAAAGGCCTAATAACACTGAAGAATTTGTAGAATAGTTAAACTTCTCATTAAAATAGATAATATTTTTTCTCAGCGACTGTCTCTCTGTCTGTTTTCGACATAAAACTTTGCACATATATGCAGCACTTCAAGTCGCCACACTCCCTCCATGTAGCACAAAAGCAGCAGAAGAAGCAGAAGAAATGCATAATAGAGACAGTAAACAGAGGTGTGAGACAAAGGAATAGTAATAACGAAGAACAATATAGCTTCATTGGAAACCATAAGTCACAAGGAGTGGATGCATCTGCGCCAGCCATTGAGAACGATCACTTTGAGCCATATCACCAACTGTTTCCAACGATTGGTTTTAGCCATCCCGAGGACACCAACCAGATTAAACTAACTGTTGCAGATTTCATTGACTTGTGCCATGTTTTGGTTTGATCACCGCTAGCTCTTTTCTAGTCTGAACCTATATCAGCTAACATTGCCCGTCGGAGAAGGCGATGACTAGGAATACGTAACACATGCCCTAACCATCTCAGTCGATCTAATTTCACAACCTCGTCGATTGATTTCCCCTCCTTACCTAGCGTTCGACACCTAACCTCAATACTGCTCAACTTATTATACCACTTCACATGAGAGATAGAACGCACCCACCTATGATCGAAGACAGCTAACGAGCATTTTCATGTCTTCCACTCTCAATGGCCAGGTCTCACAGCTGGCCATAAAGAAGGACGGAGCGGATTGATGAGCAGTACACACGCCCTTTGGTCGATGGCCAGCCAGATATCACGTCTACGCCAGAGACGGCGTAAACTGGCGGGCGTATGCGAAACTAGCCCTCTGTATCCGTGCTGAGGTTTCGTCAGAGATCAACCCGTCGACACTGGCTGATGGTACTTCCCAAATAAGTGAAACGGTCAACATGCTCTACCACTTCACTCCCTATTTCTAATCCAGGAGTCGGTGTAGTCCAGTCCTTTAACATCATCTCACATTTGGCGGAAGCGAATCGCATGCCAAACATTCGTATATTGCAGCCCAAGATGTTTAGGAGACTCTGCATTTTGTCAGCGTCCTCGCTTAGAAGGACTATATCGTCTGCATATTCTAAGTCAACGAGATTATTCCCTGTTGGTAGCAAGTCAATCCCTGAGTCTCTGAAGTGAGTTAGTGTTAAGTCCATTAGTACATCTATGATGAAATTAAATAGAAATGGGGATAATGGCATCC
>CALYDD020000038.1:0-14237 GCA_944472135.2 Trichobilharzia regenti | reverse complement strand
CTATACCTTCCTACGCATCTGCCTCAAACCAACAGTCATTATAAATTAATACCTGATACGAACTGATCGATGGCTAGTAGCAGAATAGCTCTTCGAATGACTTTTTCCAAAGTAAGGTGATATTTTGCTGACTTTCAGAAGATTCACCAGGAGATAAATTGTACGAGAGTTTTACCTTAACAAAGCAGAGACAGATTCCATTGCTCCGATGATAACAGTTGAGGAAAGTTATTTGATCAATAAAATATTTCTCAAGATGATAACCAAGGTTGAAGTCAGCTTCATACGGTCACACCTGAACCTTTTCCCGTCGATGTGATGCATGCAGAACCATATAAATAAAATTACTACTGAAAAGTGAATGCATTCAGATGTTGAGTCCCAAACAGGACGAAATGAGCGTTTTGAATACTACTGCTAGTTTCGACAGACAGAGTTACTCAGAATTACTGATACCTTTGAAACTTTAATGAATCTTCTGAATTTGTAATTTACTCACAAAAATATTTTAATTAAAACTAATAGTTACTATCAAAGAAAAGAAATCTAATTGAATTTGTGGTCCTAACCACTAAACCATATAGCCTTGAGACCATATTAGTCTTCATTTATACAAACTTCAATCAGCACACAAGCATCACATGTTAAAATACCTCGAATCATGATTCATGGACAATATTGAGTAGGCAGTGGAATCAAGAGAGTTAGAATACGTGTTCAAAGTAAGTCTAGCCTTCACCTCTTTCCAGTCTCAGATTTCTCAGCCTACTACAGTGACTGTAGATGAATATATCCTTTCGTTTTGGATAACTGATGGGTATACTGTCCAACACTATATTATTGTAAGCCATATCCAGTTTAGTTTAAGAAGAAAGTACAGATTAATGTTTCATTTATCTTTCAGCTGTTTTATTCAAGCTTCTTAAAATGATAAACTAATTAAGAAACACTTTATCCTTGACGGACAACATCAAAAATACCTTCGCCGTTGGTCGATAAACCTCACATGTAAATTCACATTACGTTTCACTAACAAAACATTTCCCTCTCCAATACACTAGAGGAGAACTTGTCGTAAAGTGATCTTGAAGCTAAGCAGTATGATTCAAAGTTTCATTCTGATTTCATTATTGTCAGAAAATATTTATACTTCACTCCTCGTGATACCATATGCTCTAAATGTGTTTGCCAACGACTCTTTTGACATGGATTCTTTGAGTTTGCATATAGTGGAGACAAATTCATTACTTAACTCGTAGTAACCAACGAAGTTGACTGGGGTATACATGCGGCGGCCTGCTTAAATCAATGGGCTACCAGAATTTCCATCCATCAAAATACCTGAACTCTTCAGCACTTCTAATTACTTTAATCATGCAATTATTTCAAATGATCAATACATGAACTCGCGTGAATATTTAGTAAAATTCCTACTATATGCTATGCAATTTTTGGAAGAACTGAAGAAAATATGTACGAAATTGGTTCTCTCCTCATATGCAGCAAAACTACAAATTCTGTATGAAGAAGAAATATTTTGGGGCTAAATACGCTGCATATTTCTGTCGTATATGTTCACTTCTTGCCTGAAATAAAGTTTTACTATTATTATTAAAAAAGAAGGAACAATTGCTGTAGTCAAAATTATCCTTGTTGAGTCATAATGTTCCGGGAGCATTTATTCTGAATAAACCAACGATTATTAAGTTCGCATACAAGCTGCAACCAGTTACGGAACCATTAGAAAGCGGGAAAATAGCGGACAGCAGTTTCATCTTACTGTGAGACTATTTAGCATAACTCACCCATCACATTTCAAAACCAGGACCTTCTGGTTACAAAGGGAGAATACAGACCATTCAGCCAATAGAACAAAATCCAATAGTCCATGAATTCCAACTTTTACACATTCTTGATTTTAACACGACGACCAGCCAATACCGTTGGCGAGTATTTGCTCTCATCTCCGACCTGGTGGACCTAGCCTGTCATAACTTCTTACTAAAACTGCAGGAAACTTGCATGCGCTCTCGCTAAAATCAGGAATAGATAGAAGCTGCAATTCATGGACCATTGGATCGGGTCCCGATAGCTAAATAATTTACAAGCTGATCTTGTAACCGGAATGTCTTTGGTTTCTCAGTGATTCTTTAAATGATGTCAGGTCGTTACCAAATTTGAAGCAAACTAACCTCGAAAATAATAATTAATAAGTTTGTCTGATGTAAAGATATCTATTATTGATACAGTGTATATTCAATGAACTCATCTATTTTATCCCAATGTTTACTTTTGAAAGTTTAAACAAAAATTTCTATTCTTAAAAGTTTAACGAGTTGCTGCTCTCTCCCTAATCAAATAACACTGTACTTAAAGTTTTATCACAAGGTTATGTTTAACAAATTAGATTACCGCTTCTCTCCGGTATGTCCCCTTGTGTATGATTATTTGAAACAACGGTGTACTTTAAATTTTAAATGAAGCAAATTTAAGTTCACTTTGAATTTCTGTAAAGCATAAGTGTGGTTCATTTAGAGTCTCTTTTTGTATTTATATCGTTTTACAATAACTGTTTAGTGGTTGATAATAATGATACGGAGAGCAATTCCAGTTGCTACAAAGTAAACTAGAGAAGTAATATAAAAGATCAGATCCCATTCTTGCAAATTAATTTGTGATTTACACAGTTCGAGGAGGTCCGATTCTACCACAATTCGCTCTGAAAACTGAAATTATCCAGATCACACAATGTGGCGTCTTTGGTACCGTAAATGGTATCGCCTCTCTGAACTGAGTTAAAACCGTGTAAACTGTTGACGAGCTTTGTGACACGGCAGTCTATTGATTAGATCACTTATGTCTGGCTAGTAAGTACTACTGGATGGTGTAAGTAGTATACAACTACTCATCTCAGTCAATCAGTAGTTTATAGTTTTATGCAAGTAATAACAAAGGAATATGTTGATTTTTTCTAATTTTTAAATATTCCTATTATATTTTCTGTATTTTGATGAATATGTATCGAATTATTTTTAATTCTTTTCAATTAATAAAGATACCCATTCGAAATCTCAAAAAGCCGATTACTGAACAAAGAATATTCTTTCCAATAGCTTCATCATCAGGTTCTACAGTTATATATCCACTATAATGACAGAATGATTGGTACTGACAACATTAACGGTTTTAAAAAGAGTAACATACAACCGTTTAGATCAGAATTCCAAAAGTTATTTGCAATCAGATTGTTAACAGATGTTCCCAAGCACGAAAAATCAAGTTCTTAGAGCAACGGCCAATATAACTCGCTCCATAGGCTCAAATGGATTTGTAAACACATTTAGAAGTGGCTAGTCTAGATACTTCATCTTTTAATTGAGGAATCATCATCGGTCGTGTAGAAAAAAAGATTTGTAGTTTGTTAGTTTGAATGGTTAAATTTTAAGTAAAAGCAGATATTTTTGGAATGTTTTAAGTGAATGCAAGTAATTTGATTATAACTTCAGTGTCATAAATCCTATAATGTTCAGTTGTGCTTCAGTAAAATATTTGAAATTACCAAGAATTAAAATCAGAGTTGTGGATAAGTTAGTCGTATCATGATCTCAAGTGAGGTCATCAACCGACATCAATTAAAGATCCCCTAAAACCTTGGAATACTGATTATCTGTTTCTTCCTAGTTTGGGTCTCTTCACTATTACGCACATATGAACTAAGTGGCGATAGAACTAGAGAGCTTCAGGTTACGAAAAGAGTCCTTTGACTATTCATTCACTGTGACAGTGTCTCCTGGGCGGTGAATTCTAACTCCTCTCCATTGTCATCATTGTATCAAAATTGCTGGGAAATGTGATCATTCAACAGTTAGTGAGTACTTCTATGATAGATTCATAAGAAATGCTATTGAAAGAGTTCATCAAAGTACTTAACGGAATCATTTAAATAATGGAAACAAAAATATTTATCTTTTAAAATGTAAGTCAAAACCTAGAATACAGTCTTGGTCTCATTACGTTAAATGATATAAACTCGCCTAATATCTAATAATAATAATTATTATTAATATTATTACTATGTCCTTTAATTCCTAGAGGAATATAGGGTTTCAGCTGCGCGTCTCCATTGCGTTTGGTTTTCTGCCAACTTTTTCACCCTGCTCCAGGTCTGTCCACATGCTTTCATCTCTTTTTCACATGACCTCCTCCAAGTCACCCTTGCACAGATGACCAACTCGCCGCTTCCCTTTCGGGTTCCACTCGAGCAATGGCTTATCTAGTGATGTCACTTGATGGTTTCCCCAGCGTATGGTCAATCCATCTCCATTTCTTCCTGCCTATTTATTTCACAATCGGTTCCTGGTTGGTTGATTCGATCCCAGAGATCCATCCCTATGGCTGATCTTTTCTGGCCAGCCATCTGATCTTGAGTATTGAGCGGAGACAGCTGTTAATGAAGGTTTGAAGTTTGTTTGAGATGCTGTTTATGACGCGCCAAGTCTCTGATCCGTATAGTGAGTAGCGCTGACTGACTTCACATTGTAGTTGAAAATCGGGATCTTATTTTTGATGGTGAGTGCTGTTGACCTCCACACAGACTTGACGTGAGTAATGAAAGCTTGTCTTGCTTTTCCGATTCTGGCTTTGATACCCTCGTCTGATTATATTTGAAATTTATTTGGTATTAGCTTTTTATCAACCTCCCAATGTTTAGAATAAACCAACATCCTAAGAACTGTATGAAAAACAACGTTATGTTATTATGAACAATAGCCTAGACCATTCTTTGAATCTCCGACAACTCTTTACAGGTATATATGGTACTTAAGAAATTATATCCGGTGAGGGAATCGGATCAAAGGTGTGGATACATGACATAATAATAATAATAGTAGTAGTAGTAGTAGTAGTAGTAGTATGAAATGCAATTAAGTATATAAATATTTTTTTAATATATTAAAATATATTTATAAAAAAATATATAGAGATGCACTCTGAACGTCCAATTCACATTGAACGACACCGTCTACAGACAAAAAGATAGTATTGCAATGGGATCTCCGTTGGCTCCACTACTATCAGACTGCTTCGTGGAAAGCCTCGAGAAAGGTCCACTAAGGCCGAGCATTGACAATTTGCGACTGTATAAAAGATGCATAGATGACACATTAATTATTTGTGATAACAGTAATGACCTCAATCTACTGCTGCAGACATTCTACTGTTGCCATCCATCAATAAAATTCACTCTTGAAATGGAAAAAGAGTCAAAAATGTCCTTTTTTGATATGGAAGTAACAAGAAAAACTGATGGGAGCCTACGGAGATCGATCCATATAAAAGCTACCTGGGATGGTCAACCAGCAAGCTTCTATAGCTCGGTCCCCATTCAGCAAAAGCGGAATTTAAATAAATCCCTTGCTACTCCCATCCGACGTATCTGTAGTCTCGATATTCTAGAAACAGAATTAGATCTTTTGAGAGAAATCTTCATCCAAAATGAATATCTACCAAGATTCATTCATAAAAAATATCAAACCAACAATTTGGAGGAATGAAACTTCACTTGCTCCGAAAAAGAAACTCTACATGAACTTGGATTTCAAGGGAGATTTGACAAGGGATATTCTCAAGAGAAAAATCACATCAACTCTGAGAAGAACATTCTTTGCAGCAACGCTAAGAATAGTGTTCTCCAGTCGCTCACTGATCTTCAGGAGCCTCAAGGACAAGATCCCGCATCCGACCACTTCTATGTGCATATGTCAGTTCACCTGCCGCTGTGGAGCCAGGTACATCGGTCGTTCGACACGCACCCTGTCCAAGAGGATTCAAGAACACTATCCAGCATGGTTGCGAAAAGGCAATAATGGTGCAATAAGGAGTGAGATAATTGAACACCTGGTTAACACTGACTAATACATCTCAACAAACGTCTCCTTCAAAGTGATCTACAAAACAAAGAACAACCCACTTAGGGCAATACACTCTCGTCTTCTTTTCATTACTGAAACTCTGGTCATTCACATAGAAAAACCGGAGCTGTGTATACAAAAGTGAACTACTCAACCACTTCTACTGTGATGGTAAGAACTTTTTTGATTTAGATGACTTAATTTTGTTTGTTTGCCTGTTCTTTAATTGCTTATAATTCTTGTATTCATTTAGAACTCCTACGTAATTTAATATTATCTACTTTGTTCCTATGTACATCCTGAGTAAAACTCGTATTATTACATAACTTCTTTTAACAACTATTTGTGACAACTCATCACCTTTGTTACTACCCTAATTTCATTAACATCTAATTCTCTTGACCGATTTTGTATTGCGTAACTCCACTTCCCAGTCTCCACCTGTCTAGCTAAAATAACCATAATCAATTGTATTTTTGTTTGATAGACTTAATGTACACACTTATATAAGATAATACATATATATTTGCGATTGTACAGCTAAGAAAATGAATTCGCCAAAAAGAGTCTCTTCGCTGATCAACGTCTTTTGTTTTTATTAAAATATTTGTGATTATGATCATAGTCCATCGTCAGGTAGCAAAACAATTAGTGTCCTATAGAGAATAATTTATGAGGCGTATAGATTTTGGAAAGGGGCACATAATTATAGGATTAGTAGGCGAATATAAAATGTTACACAACATGTTGTGAAATTTATTAAAATAGAATTCAATATAGAAAAAAATTTTGGACTTAGAATGACAAGTGGGACAAGCGCAAGCAACTCAGAGTGAGAATAATAATAATCGTAGTAATGAGGGAAAGATACATTGAATAACTAAATAGACAAAATAAATAAATGTCTATCCCTCTGCGGTCAGGGCAGAAGTAGAGATTGTACATACTTTTTTTGCACACGAATGTCTGGCTTTAAGTCAAGAATCGCCAACTCCTCCGCTGTCTTTAGAAGTCTATAACGAAGAAAACGCGGGCGGCAAATTAGCATGGATCTGGTAGATGATCTTAAAATCACGATCAGGGTTTGTAAAGTGATAGGAATCGATCAGGTGTTGTAGATTAGAGCTTCGCACACACTTCCTTCTCCCTTGTAAAAACATGCTGGATTATGTTCTCGTATCCGTGTGGAAAGTGTCTTTACAGACACACACAAAAATACTGAGTTGACAGAATATAGAAATAGTACCTATTTCCATTGTTTTACATATTGAAGTTCAACGGATGGGTAATGAATCTTTCTAAAGGTGTATTTATCACGCAAATTCTGCATCAAACGGAATATACTTGAACTTTGGTGCTTTTACCTAAATGAGTCTAAATAAAAATGTATTATGAGGGAAAATTTGAATATGGAAAGAATCTTGAAAGGCAGTGGGTAGTCATAAGAACTGCTTTCAAGCTAGGATAGGTGAGGTTAGAAAACCGAAGTAAAACACAAAAAGTGTTAATGGATTTCTTCTGCAGACTGACTTTAAAGCATAACATCATCGTTTCGTCCTCTTTTCTACAGTCGTCCTTATCTGGCTGTAGGATTGCTTATAAGCTCTTGTCTCTTCAACAAATCGTATCCTCCGTGTTGCCCTCAGATGCCCAGATCGTCATTCCTAATTCGGGTTTCACTCGAGGCACTACTTGGTGCGCTATATGTGCGTCAGTGATACAGTGGTTAGAACGCTCGCCGCCTATGCACATGGTCCGAGGTTCGATTCCCTGCCGGCGCACACCTGATATCTATGGTAGGCCTGCAAAATTTGGGCTACCGATATCACATGCTGAAAATTCCATACTTGTACCAAAAATACGGTGTGGAATCAAGCTGTGATCAAAAATAAAAATTTTTAAAAAATCAAAATAAATGAATAAATAATGTCTTCCGACAGTCTCCTCTCATCTTACGTCCAACTATGTATATATTGCATAAAAGAGTATCCATAATATATTACTGTTTATTATAAGGGAAGTATTTTAGTAGTTTATTTACATAAAAGATGAAGAGTTACTTCTGATTTTATTTTCTATAGAAAACTCATATTCTGCATTTTTTTGGGTAATGGCTTTTATTGTTTTACTCTTCTTTTAAAATAATGAACACGTTAGACAGAAACAAAATTACTCTTTCCGCCCATTTAATTGTCTAAAGCACATTGTAGGCGATGTAAGAAATCATATGAGTCACTTATTTATTCACCTGCATGAGTTCATATCCTAAAGATTTTCTTTATCATGTAACCCGTACAATAATACAAAGACTTTTGCTCACCATATTGCTATTGATTATTCATTAATTACCTGGTGAAGTTCTTAAATAAGATGATATTTTTTTATAACTAATTAATTATTCTTATTAAGGTTTGCTTCCAATAAACAAAGATAAAAGTACTTCATGGGATAGTTACCCTGGAATAATTACGGATAATTAATTCAGAAGAATATCAGATAAGCTAAAATTGTCTCTATGAAAAATATTTATGATATGAAGTATCTAATAACTTATCCATTTTGGATTCATTTTCGTGCATGTGATTTCCCCGTGATAAGTTTTCAAACTGGTTTCCCAAATCATTAAAATGTTCGTTGATGAAGAATGCTCTTCGACCATGCCTCAAGTGATCTGTGTTTAATTCTCGGCTAACGCAACTCCAAACTTTCTCTAGCCCGTAGAAGGTCAGGGAAAGAGGAAAGGTTAGTCTTAAGACTATCAACCCCACCCCCGAAAACAAAATAACATCACGTTTGCTGAAACCTCATAGCTTAGACCTGACGACCTATGCTGCACTAGTAAATCAAGGAAATGAAGGAAAACTCATCAGAAGACATGGGTAACGCAATAGTAAGATTAATGAAATTGGGCTGGAAACAGGATACGTATTCGCCGAAGTTGTAATGTCCCAAATCGACGTGATGTGGTCTGAAATCAGAAAAGCAATCTTTGCTTTCTACTGTACAACTGACCGAAAACTTTTGCAATGACAATGAAAAGACAGTTATTTGCGATAAAATCTGTGATATTCAAAATTGCTGTTAAGTAGCTTTACGCATCAAATTAGTTCCCAAGTGTAAAACAAGTACCTTTTACATAAGGAAGATAATACTGACTGATTTCATTCATTCTCTAATTTTACAGTTTGTTCACTATTGTATTCTAGCTGTCTTTCTTCATCTCCCTCTCTTAATCTTTCCTGGGCTATATTAGAAAGATTTTGTTACTTCAAAAAAGGGCACCAAAGGTAGCAAGCCAACTAGTTAGAACACTCGTGGATATAAACTAATTGCATGCTGGAGGATTTCATCATGAGCTGACATCAGTTAGAGAAACACTGGAAAGCTCTGGAGTACTAGAGTGCTGTTTCGTCCTAGTTTGAGACTCTTCACCAGTACGCACCCACCACTACGGTTCGAACTCACGACCTTCTGGTTACAAGACGAGCTCGTAGACCATTAAGCCACTGGAACCCGATCCAGTGATCCAGGAATTCTAACTTCTGCCGATTCATGACATAGCGCGACCACTCTGCAATGTCTTCTTAGATGAATTACTCCCACAGTTTCAACTGATGTCAGTTCGTGATGAAATCCTCCAACCAATCAAACAAAATCTCTACAAAACCATTACTTGAAAACTCATTTTATGTGGTGAGGGAGTAAGTAAGCGGCCCTTTTAATTCTTCAAATCATTAATTAATTGTTATCACTACTTCTATTAACTTTTATTATTAGTTTTATATTCATATTCTTTCTTGACGTTATTATCAATGTAAATATTCCATTAATTAGTTCACCATCGTGTCGTAATGTGTTAATATAAAGAGAAAATTAAATGCAATATTGTACTGTAAGCGGAAAATTCACATTGTTTCAAAAGTACTGTATAGCATAAGGCTGCTTTATTGTTATTATTATTATTATTGCCAGTTTCCATAGTTTCGCTGCTAACAGAATCAATATGTTTTGCAGAAAAGTTTACAGAGGAAATTTATCCATTTCATAAATAAAAGTCGAGTTTGTGCACTTATTTAAAATTCTAGGCAGTGTTTAACTGTATTAGGTGGCTGGAAGCAGTCAGTAGGAAGCCTTCGTCCTAGGTTCCGTGATAGTTGACACTAATCAGCAAGGCGAATCTGTAACTTTGAAGGAAGTCACGTCTCTTCTGAGATTCGAACCTGTGTCACCCAGCGCTGCAGTCAGAGGCGTTGCCACTGAGCTATTCGGGTTCGCGACTGACCTTCTGTAGGACTGTGTAGGATATCTTCGATTGAATTGATAAACTTCAGTCTGCAATATAGATAGAACTAGACTCATTACACTAGTTACTGCCGACGACTGAGCATGAATAGCTCTGTGTTAACGTCTCTGATTGCAGCATTGGGTGACGTGGGTTCGAATATCAGCAAGGTCACGAGTTCCTTCAAGGTTGCAAATAAGCATTTGTTGATGAGTGCCAACCAGGATGAAACTTAGGACGAAGGCTTCCTATGGCCGATTGCCTCCAACTATCTATTGCAAATGATTGCCGACTTGTAGCAAATTGGTTTCCTCAGTTTCCTTTATTTGAGCTAAGAGAATAGATTAAGAATCTTGGACTTATTCTCTCTTCTGATCTCTTCTGGTCTTCCCATGTCTTAGCGATCTCCAGTAAAATATTCCACCTAACATTTTACATTAAGAAGTTAAAGCACTCGGGTATAACTCAACCCCCCCTCATGCAGTTCATAAACCCTTGCATTCTACCTATTCTTCATTATTGTTCACTCTTATTCTTTCCTGGTTTGCTTAAAAAATATGTCACTATTCGTAGAATGCTGAAGACGGTCAGTAGGGTGAGTGGTGTCCACATAGTTAGTGTTGTTATCGATAAACACTTGACTTCGTGCAATAAATTTGCTAGAGGGATTTTGTCTGACTTGGAGCATCCACTTTACCCTCAGCTCTCACCTCTCATCTCCTCAGGTAGAACAAGAAGTAACTTCAGAAAACTGTAAGCTCGCACGTCTAAGTATAGAAATTCCATGATACCATACTTGGCACGTATTTTATGTGATGAAAATAGTGTCAGGCAAGAATTAACTAACCTTTTTTCCTCTAGTAAATAAATAATTTCCTCCATCCATCCTTATATACTTTCAAGTTTTACCTTTATTATTTCTATTACATTTATGGTCCTGTTTTGCTTCTTCGTTTTACTCTCATAATTGCAAGCACCAACTTATCTCCATGACGGCTGTAATCTTTGTTTTTCCCCTCACCACATCATGTAAAGAGAACATTATATTCAATATCTTTAAACATGCTAGGATTTCTATACCGCATTGACGATACTGTGAAACAAGCCCACGGCAATTTTCTCCTGTATTATTATTATTACCTCAGCTGTTATCATTATTATTGCTATTTCCATTTTATATGCTGGATGTTTTTGACATTACCCCTATTGTAAAAAAGTGGAAAATTTTCTGTGTGATTAATTTTATTCATAATTTGAGGAAATTATATGCAATATTGTAATTAATGCTGAAAATTCCATTCTGTATCACAAGTAATGTTTTTGGAATAAAACAAATCATTATTATTATTACTATTATTAAGATATATATTGTCGGATATTTCAGCCTTTTAGTATGTTTCATACCATTGTGGTGAGAGCAGGCTGCTAGCCGATTGGTTGGCACTAGTCTACGTTAAGGTCTAGGTCACTAATATGGGCCGTGAACAAGGCTGAGTCAACAACCAATCACAGCGAAGTTAACGTGGCAAAATATGATTCGCAGATAGAGAACTCTGTTTGTCAAGGAATCCCGAAACAACCAATCAGAAGCCTGCGTTTGTCTACCTAAACAACCAATCAGATGACTGCGCTTGTCTATAATAATGTTGTCTGAAATATGTATAAATACGTGTTGATTTTCATAATAAAACGATCTGTTGCCTGGCCCTTGTCTTCTGTTGTTACATTTGGTGTCGCTGCCTACCGACAAATGAAAAGCCTATACCCTGCAGTTTTTGATGGAGACATATGGATCTTCGGGCAGGACTTCAAGGCTTCTGCGCAGTTGAGTGGCGTTCAAGATCTGTCAGCGATGGAGCTGCTACTTGAGACGCTGCTGGGAGGTCGGGCGAAAGCAGCATATGAAGGTGTGGGCCGAAGTATGGACGAATGTTCGACAGGGTCAGGCAAACAGTTTCCAAAGTGGGAAGGACCATATATGGTCACTTCGAGATGGGGTTACGCAGACACAGTCGCAATGGCGAACAATGAGAGGCGCGTGAACGTCAGCGAGCTCCAGAAATGGATACAGCGAGACAAGCCAACGATGACGCCTGCACCAAGTAGATCAAGCCGACTTCAGTCGCACGTATTTGACGGGGGGACGAGTGTGGTGAGAGCAGGCTGCTAGCCGATTGGTTGGCACTAGTCTACGTTAAGGTCTAGGTCACTAATATGGGCCGTGAACAAGGCTGAGTCAACAACCAATCACAGCGAAGTTAACGTGGCAAAATATGATTCGCAGATAGAGAACTCTGTTTGTCAAGGAATCCCGAAACAACCAATCAGAAGCCTGCGTTTGTCTACCTAAACAACCAATCAGATGACTGCGCTTGTCTATAATAATGTTTTCTGAAATATGTATAAATACGTGTTGATTTTCATAATAAAACGATCTGTTGCCTGGCCCTTGTCTTCTGTTGTTACACCATATTATGCTATAACATCACATGAACAGATGATTAGACCACAGTATTGCTCTTATTGTCTTGAGTTCTTAGGGGGCTTCAGCAGAACATCGTCTTTCCCTTTCCTAGGGTTGTTCACAAACTTTTATTTACTTTTCACATAATCCTCTCCATGTCACCCTCACACTCATACGTCACTCATCGTTTCTCATTCCACTCGTGAACCCGACTGGCGCATGATGTCAGTCAATCGTTTTCACAGCGTATGTTCAATTCATCTATATTCTTTTCTGTATTTATATTGGACAATCAGTTTTTGATTGGTTTGTTGCCAAAGTTCCTTACTACTTATCCTATCTTGAGATTTGATCTTCAGTATTGAGTGAAGTGTGCAGCTGTTGATTATGGACTATGGCCTACTGAAAATGCTTTCCTTGAAGCGCAGTATTTCTATAAAAACTGTATGGATAACACTGGTTATTATAAATTTGACCGAATTAATGTTGCAAGTATTTAATAATTTAAGTCCACATGATAATTTAAATATATTCGTAGATATTGTTTGAGGAATTCAAAGCCTCATGAGAACATTCTTAATTAAGTCTAATCTACACCTTCAATCACAAAATAAGTTACACGCGTAACTCCAAGGACAGAACCAAATTCTTGATTGACATGAATATTCTATCTGTCCAGAAACTGTGTTAGGGAATCACAACGTTTTGTTTGTTAATACTGAATTTTACCAAGACTTCTGTACATTTCTACTTTATTTACATTTTTTAAAATAACAACTTTAATTATTTACTGGCATTTTCAATATTTTCAGGTATATGGCAATTAACAAAATGTTTCTGGCTATGTCACAAAACAGATTATCACTCTTATCTTTATTATTCGTACAACTTTTCATTGTCTGAGGTCAGAAATTTTAAGATGAGTAGATTATTGAACTCTGCTAAAATGACTTTTGTAACACAATACGAGTCTACTTATCACTGATGACTGAGAATGATATCTGCGGGCAGGCTTTTTCCTGTTGAAATAAGTGGCGTCGTTTCCAGTGAGATTGACATTTGGTGCCCATTGTTTCAAAACCTAAACGTATGTGCTACATTCCATCGCTAGTCACTTTCGTGCGATGCGGATTGATAGGAAGTGGTTAAATTTGAAATTAACATTTCAAGTCAATGGATGCAAATACATGGAAGTGTTTAATTCTCAAATCTGGATTTAGTTTAGGTTGTGGTCATGGAACAGCTTGCTTAACCTTAAGCTATTTGCCAACCAACGAAAACAATTTGCTCTCCTATGACCCCGTGAAACTTTAATTCGTTTAAGAAAGGTAAGTTACCAAATCTCCTATTTTCTTCATTTACAGTTATCACCAGACAAATAACACTAAGTTAGTATTTTGATTAGACACTAGTAACTAATGTGACGTGTCTAGTCCTTTCTTTGGCGCAGACTGAATTCTATCAGTCAGGTTTGCAATGTGGCCACCATTCTAGGTAGCCCAGTCGTAACGTCTCTGACTGCAGCACTGGGTGATTCGGGTTCGAATCTCAGAGGTGATATGAGTTCCTTCAAGGTTGC
>CALYDD020000037.1:0-14850 GCA_944472135.2 Trichobilharzia regenti | reverse complement strand
CAGGACTGTAGTGGGTATTTCGATTGGACACTAGTAACTAGTGTGACGTGTCTAGTCCTTTTAAGGTTGCAGATACGCCTTCCTGATGAGTGGCAACTAGCACGAAACCTAGATTCAAGCAGGGCTTCCTGCCGATTGCCTCCAACTATCTAATATCATCAAATCAATGTGCACTGTGATGGCGAGCTACTTAGAATCGTGGCCACATTGAAAAAACCTGACTGACAGAATTCATTTTGCACCAAAGAAACGTCACACTAGTTACTAGTGTCCAATCAAAATATGGCTTATATTCTGAGTTATTGGATTTCACCGAATTGAGTCGCTTGTGTTACCACTGATTATTGATTTGAAACATGTAAGCAGGTGTTAGTTACTTGACAGGCGCTCTCAAAATGCTGATTCTAAGTGATTAGAGTATCTTGGTGATATTGTACAAGATCATTTGGAATACATCAGATGTATTTACTCCTTGTTAGAGGTCACAGATATCTACTCACTGTCTATGTCTGAGTGATAGTGGAAGTTATAATGGTTTAGGAGAATGATGGCATCAAAACATATGACCTATGTTAAAAGTAACTGCTTGCTTAGGGACAAATAGGAATAATATAACCTATGGTTTGTGATGTGGATTACAATCGATAACAGTTGTCTAGATGCGTTCATTTCTTATCTTATTATTAATTATGATATTACGTTTCTTCATTCGTAATTTGTATCTCCTAATTGTATGCGTTATCTGTTAATTTTCGCATGGTGAACAAACCTCATATCTGGCAAATTGAACAACATAGTTATAACAGGTCTTATACTGATGCCTGTGTGCTTACTAGTTTATTATTTATTATTGTATCCTTTAGTTCCTAGAGGAACATAGGGCTTCAGCTGCGCACCTCCATTGACTTCGGTTTTCTGACAACTTTTTCACCCTGCTCCAGGTCTGTCCACATGCTTTCATCTCCTCCTCGCATGACCTCCTCCAAGTCACCCTTGGACGACCAACTCGCCGCCTCCCTTTCGGGTTCCACTCGAGGGCTTGTCTAGTGATGTCACTTGATGGTTTCCTCAGCGTATGGCCAATCCATCTCCATTTCTTTCTGCCTATTTGTTTCACAATCGGTTCCTGATTGGTTCGCTCCCAGAGATCCCTGTTGCTGATCTTTTCTGGCCATCTGATCTTGAGTATTGAGCGGAGACAGTTGTTAATGAAGGTTTGAAGTTTGTTTGAGATGCTCTTTATGACTCGCCAAGTCTCTGATCCGTATAGTAGCACTGACTTCACATTGGAGTTGAAAATCCGGATCTTATTTTTGATGCTGATTGCTGTTGACCTCCACACAGATTTGAGAGTAATGAAAGCTTGTCTTGCTTTTCCGATTCTGGCTTTGATGTCCTCGTCAGTTCCGCCTGTAGTTGAGACGATGCTTCCCAGGTAGGTGAAGGAGGTTGTTTCTTTCAGGTTCTTCCCATTTATGCTTATTGTGGTCTGTTGTTGTTGTTGCTGTTGATGTTGGCTAGGAATCTTCATTATCTCTGTTTTATCTATGTTCACGTGAAGTCCTATCTTTGATGCTTCTTCTGCCAACTTGTTACTTTTCACTTGCATATCTTCCAGTTTATGGGAAATCAGACATATATCATCGGCGAAATCCAGATCCTCCAAGTCTTTTGTGTCAGTCCATTTTATGCCTGTTCCCTCGTTGGTTGCCGTTGTCTGTCGCATTATCCAATCAATTGCAATCAGGAAGATCATTGGTGATAGTAGACAGCCTTGCCTCACTCCCGTCCTCACTTCGAAGGCTTCCGTAAGTTTCCCGTTGTGGATTACTTGGCATGCAGCATTGTCGTATAACTGTTGGATGAGGTGTATAATTGTCGATGGGACCCCGTAGTAGCGAAGTAGTTTCCAAATGACCTCTCGATCGACGCTGTCGAAGGCCTTTTCAAAGTCGATGAAGTTGAGATAGAGAGGTGACTGCCATTCCAAGCTTTGTTCAATGATGATCCGTAGAGTGGCGATTTGATCAATACATGATTTGTTTCTCCTGAATCCAGCCTGTTCCGGACGAAGTTTTTCATCTAGGGCTTGTTTGATTCTCTCCAGGATGATGCGACTTAGTATCTTGCTTGGAATGGACAGAAGCATAATTCCACGCCAGTTTTTACATTGACTTAAGTCTCCTTTCTTTGGAAGTTTGAATAAGTAACTGTTCTTCCAATCCTCGGGTACTTTGCCCTCTTTCCACACCTTCTCCAGTAGTGGTGTCATCAAGTCCGCTGTTGTCTCTGGGTCTATTTTCAAAGCCTCTGCTGGGATTCCATCTGGTCCCGGTGTTTTCCCAGCTTTAAGCATCTTGATTGCATTCAGGACTTCTGATTTCGTCGGGGGGTCAGTGTTCACTGGTAGTTCTGCTTCCGTTGTTGGTATTGCTGGACGTGTTGTAGGTGGCGGACGATTTAGAAGTCTTTTGAAGTGTTCAACCCAGTGCTTTCTCTGTTCCACCTCTTTGGTGATTGACTTTCCATTGTCGTCCTTTATTGGCTTAATCTGTGTCGAACGTTTGCCCGAAAGGTTCCTAGTTGTTTGGTAGAGTGTGGCGAGGTCTCCTTTGCCTGCAGCTTGTTCTGCTTCGTTTGCCATGGTTTCATAATATTTTCTTTTGTCTTCCCTGGCACTTTTCTTCACTCTTTTGTTCAGTGTATTGTAGCTTGCATTCAGCTCCTGTTTTTGTTGCTCGTCGGTGCACTGGATAATCTTTTGCTTCACTGTCCTTCTCTCTTCTATTAGTTTCCAAGTGTCCGTAGTGAGCCACTGTTTGTCCTGTCTCTTTTTTCTGCCTAGAATTTCTATGCAGGTTTGGCTCCACACCGTTTTCAAGTTGTTCCAGTGCTTTTCAACGCCGACCTCTTCGCTAGTGTTGATTTGTGTCTCGGCTTTGTCCTTTATGCTTGCAATGAAGATGTCCTTTGTAGCCTGGTCCTTCAGCTTTTGAGTGTTGAACTTGGCTTGTGGTCTATCTGCAGCTCCTGATTCCCTGAAAGCTTTTAATTTGATTTGGATTGTCCCTTGTACGAGATAGTGGTCTGAGCCAACGTCTGCTCCTCTTCTTGCTTTTGTGTCCAGTAGGCTGCGCCTCCACTTCCTTGAGATTGAGATGAAGTCGATTTGGTTTTTGGTTTGCCCGTCTGGTGACACCCATGTAGCCTTGTGGATATCTTTGTGCTTGTATACACTGCCACCAATCACCAGTTCGTTGAAGGCGCAGAAGTCGGCGAAGAGTTCTCCGTTTTCATTCATTTCTCCTAGAGCTTCTCTACCCATGATGAGTTCCCTTCCCGTATTGTCTGGTCCCAGTTTGGCGTTCATGTCTCCCATTAGTATTTTCATGTCGCCAGCTGGAGTATTGTCCATTGTTGCCTGTAGTTGCCTGTAGAATTCTTCTTTCTTCTCGAGGTCTGCGTTGTTTGTGGGTGCATAACATTGTATGATTGACACTTTCCTTCCTTTGGAGTTGAACCTGGCGGTCATTATCCTGGACGAAATCGCCTCCCATTGTATCAGGGCTTTCGTTGCCGTTGGTGACATCATGATAGCCACGCCCTCGGTGTGCGTGTGGTTATCTTCTGGGTGACCGGAGTAGATCACTGACTCACCTGTTGACAATTTGGTGAGTCCACTCCCATTCCATCTGCTCTCACATATTCCCAGCACTTGTATTCCGTATCTTTTCATCTCGTTGGCGATCTGGGCAGCTTTTCCAGTCTCGTACATAGTTCGGACGTTCCATGTTCCTACACAGACTTTTTCTTTTGGTGCAAGGAGGTTCATCATACTGAAGTTTCTTTAGCAATTTTTGTTTACAGGGTGGGGTTGCTAGCCTCACGCCTGAGAAAAGAATGATTACATTAAGTAAAAGTTTAGAGAGAAGCAACTTTTTGGGTTGCTCCCCTCAAAATCAGAAAATAACGGACAAACAAGGACCCGCTTACTAGTTTAGTTGAATTCAATTTTTTCAGTGTGCTCAGTCAATGTAGCATCATGGTCATTCTACCGGAGATATAGCTCATTGTTTAATATACAAGTCTGTATGGGATTATGGGCTTGTATTGCTTTATTGTGGCAAGATACGCCTTCATCATTCTAAAATCGGTTTGGAAATCTTCTGCACTTAGTCAGCACGTTTTTCAACACGAATGTGAAGTCAGTCAGTTCTTCTATGGGAGTTTGAAACTTGCACTGCCTTTCACGAAAAGGATTTCCAACAAGTTGCTGGGGTCTTATATCAACAGCTGCCACGATCGTTAGCTCCTTACTAAAGATCTAATGGCCAGCCAGCTGGTGAGAAAGAACTAGTAACACGTAACTCTGCAGTGGAACAAAACTAACCAAGAGCCTATTGCTCAACAAATATGTAGGAGAAAATATAGATGGATTGGACATGCATTGAGTAGGCCGTCGAATGACATTACGCGCAATGCAGGTCATTGCTCGAGTAGGTTGTCAGTGTCAGTGGCACATGGGGGAGATCATGTGACGACGAGGAGATGAGAGATTATAGTCAATCGTGGACCCATCTGAAGGGGATATCAGCGAATAGAACAAAGTGGAAATATGTTGTTGAAGCCCTATGTCCCACTCGGAACTTGTAAAGAAGGTCATCTAGCTATCAAACACAGCAACTATGCGCAGAAGAAAAGCGTATGTAGGTGAAAATTCCCTATTACTTTTATAACTTAGGTAGTATAACTTAAGCACCCGGTTTCAAAATGCATTTGTGTGTTGAAATGAACTGAAACCAACCGACATGTTGTTAGACTATTTAAGCACATTAGAATAAATGTGTCCAAAGACCACTTTGCTGATAATCGTATTTCTTTTGAAAGACAGCAACATGTCGTTTAAAGTCAGTGTTGGAATCTAGCTCTGTATTGAAAATATTTGATATATGCTAATTACTATTTGTGAAATCACCAGTGTCAAGCTGTTACTGAATTTTGATAGACCTGCGACTCATTGGTGTATGATTACTTATTCGCATTACTTCATTTACTGCTTATCTGTAAGCTTTTATATAAAGTTACTGGATTTATGTTAACAGTTGGTTAATTAAGACGAGACTGCTATAAATATACATTAAAGCATATGATGAAATTCCTAGACCATACTGGTGAAGTACCTACAGTAAAGAGTTTTAGTTATGACTGACCACAAGACTAAATAGTACTTCGAGTGCTTCGAGTTTGAATCACTTTCAAAGTTGAAAAAACTTATTGTCCAGTGACTCATATTCGCTTCAAACAGTAATAAGGCACTAACAGATGTTAAACTATTATCAATACACTTCATTTTACGGTAGCATTAAATAAAATAATCCTTCAAAATGAAAATAGCTTAGATTTGAGTTTAGTAGAATCTGCTCGATCATATGTTACAATGTAAGTCTTTAGTCGTATATGAATTACAATTACTATCAGTAGATCAGTAACAATATCTATAAATATTAAATAGATCAGATTGTATGATTTGTCGTTCTGCTCTTTTGAAATCTGACTAACCGAATTTCAACATAGGATACTGCACAGAATTACAGAAGCTCAGATTGCCACACTCCATCATGGCATACAAAAGTAGACAAAAAAGAGAAACACGGAGATTCAAAAGTACTTTATCGAGTGGCAATGTGAAGGAGAAAGGACAGTAATGTGGATATGGATGGTTGCAAAGAGTGAATCCATCTGCGTCACTGAAAAAGATTTCGAGCCATACCACCAGTTGTCTCTATCCTTTGGTTCTTAGCACCCAAAGAGCCCCAGTAAAGCAGCCTACACCTCATTTTACGTTGTTCAAACCAACTGTCAAAGTCTTCATGGACTGATTTCAGGTTTTGATATGACCACCGCTAACTCTTCTCCAACCTAGTCTAATGCCGGCTAACATTGTTTGTCAATGAAGACAACGTCTTGGCATGCGTAACACGTGTCCTACACATCTCAGATGATTTACCTTTACAACCTCATCGACTAACTCGTTCCCTTACCTAGCCTCAATATTACTCACCATTTTAAAGCACTTAACACCGCAGGTCAAGCGCAAATATCTCTGGCCAAAGACAGATAGTCTTTTCATATCACTCACTTCCAACGGCCATGTCCTACAGCCATAAAGAAGGAGAGACAGAAATGGTGTGGAGTATATGCATCCTTTAATCGAATCCAAATAAGTGAAAAGGGTCAACACACTCTACCACTTCACTGCCCATCTTAAAACCTGCAGCTGGTGCAGAATAGTCTTGTAAAATCAACTTACATTTGACAGGAGAGAATCACATGCCAAACATTCGAAGATTTCTATTGAGAGTCATTTCACTTAGAGGGACAATATCATCCGCATATTCTAAGTCAACAATACTGTTCTCTGGTAACAAGCCAATCCTTAAGTGGCCAAATTCATTTTCAGGCAATTATATTAGTATATTTATGATGCAGTTAAACAGAAATGGGAGCAGTGGGCTTCGCTGACGGACATCACTGGTTGTCATCACTTCGGATAACAAATCTCTATAAAGCCTTACACGGCTAGTATTAAAACTAACGAGTCATAATTCTAGTGAATTTTCTTATAGTACAACAAGTATAATGTTAATTATAGACTTTTTTAAATAAATCTGCCTGAAAATTTTACTCTGCAATAATTAATCTACTTTATATAAAATTTATCATAAATCTTCTATCAGTTAAATGAAACTTTTTTCACTTCCAATATGGCCTAGTTTAATTTACATTTTTCAATTGATTCATGTCAGAAGTTTTGTAAGAATAAGGTCAAGCAATTTACTCTTAGTACAGTGAACGTGTTTCTTAAAATGTGAAAGTAACTTATTAGAAAAAATAATTATGCTATTAGAAGTTACAAGTATCTTATATCACTTGATAGGCAGTTACAAACACTCCGCTTTAATTACGTTTTCTGCATTTGATATTAACATTATTTTAAAACAAAATCCCATGAGTTTCACACCTGGTTCCTGTAGTCCTCATTATTCTTTATTTGAAGTAAGGGAATGAGAGCTTCCAGTTGCCTGGAAGGAGTGGTGTAAAATCGTCTCTACTTTATGTGTTTCGCGTTTCATTTGTTCAGTTCAGTTTTTTGTAGTCCTTCGTTCGAAATTACTTAGTTTCAAAGAGACCTATCTTCAAATTCAGACTGTTGAGTGTAAGAAGGACCAGGCATTTCACACCAAATCTGTATGTGCTGCTCAGATTTTCTCTAAATATGTTTGTTCATAAAACGTTATGTACACCCCAAGATTACCAGTCTCTACACCATCGTGGAAGTTATCTCCTTTGAATTGATAATTAGGTTGTCTGGCAATAAAACAATCGGCTTAAACCGTCTTTTTTTATGTGGTTGTGTCCTCTGAGCTGTATAGTTTATTTGCGAAGCTTTCATCGCCCTACTAGGCGACATCTTCAGCGCATACTTCAATTCGTTGAAGTGAGCTTTTAGATTACTCCACGAGTTTATTAACCATCTCTCCTGGTGACCTTGGACGTGATTGGTTGTTTTTGTGTGTTTTCACATCTTCTAGGTTACTTGTATTGGAACTGATTGTTTCTTTGGCTTGAACTTTGACCCCTTGTGTGTGAGATTTCCTTCTTATCGGCTGATAAATTTTGTCTATCTCGATATGTCTATTGATTGACGACTCACTGGAATACCAGGCCTCTAAAAATTCTCTAGCATTCTTGTTGTTTCCTCTGTCTAATATTTGAATGTTGTCTCAGTCGAATTGATGTCCATGGTTGCCTGCATGTAGTGATATGAGGGAGTGGATATCATGTCTTTTGACGGCTAGCTTATGTTCGTGTATACGAAGACGAAGGGGACGTCCACTTTGGCCAATGTAGTGTTTTTCGCAGTTGTTACAGTTTATTTTGTAGATGATGCTGGTTTTATCTTCTTTCGCTGTTGAGTCTTTCGGTTGACATAGAAATGGGTGAAGTGACTTTGTTGGTTTGTGTGCGACGTCAATTCCTAGAGGTATGAAGAGTCTTATTGTAATTTCTGAGATATCCTTTATATATGGTAAGGCGATTTTCTGTGTGCTTTCCTTTGGGGCTTTTGGTTTGATAGGTTGGCTCGGGGGTATATGTCTTTTGATGGAATCCCTTGGATATCCATTCTTTTGGAAGACGTCCATGAGATACTTTTCTTCAATTTTTCTTAAGGTCGGAGTGCTGCAATGAGTCCTTGCCCTCCTGAATAGTGTTTGTATGCAATTCTTTTTGTGTGTTATTGGATTGTTGCTGTTGTAATTCAGTATTTGGTATGTGTGAGTTGATTTTCTATAAACTTGAGTTTCTAATTCTCCTGTATTTGTTCGCTTGACTAAGACGTCCAAGAATGGGATTTTGTTCTCGGATTCCTCTTCTCTTGTGAATTTGATGTCGTTGAAGACGTTGTTTATTAAGTTGTGAGTTTTATCTAACTCGTTTCTTCTGATTAATAAACTTGTGGAGAAATCCAAAAGCTCACTTCAACGAATTGAAGTATGCGCTGAAGATATCACCTAGTAGGGCGATGGAAACTTCGCAAATTAACTATCCAGCTCAGAAAACATAACCACATCAAAATTATCCACCTGAGCTACAAATCTTCTCTATCCTATTTAAACCGTCTTTATCTTGAAAGGATTAAAGTTGTTTACGCCATATCCTGTGTTAGCATGGCGATATATGGCCGTGCAAAGCTTAGAGTTGTGCTCCGTCTTGATCTTATCTGTTTTGCTCTGTCTTCATAAAATTCAAACTGTTTTTTTTGTCGGTAATTTTAATTTCGATTACGTTGAATGTTGTCGTAATTAGCTATTCACATTTTGTTATGATTATTGAACTATCGTTTTTATTTTTCTGTTCAGTATTATTAGAATGTTTAAAAAAATAATCTTTATTTTCATACTAGATTACTGGCAAACATTTAGTAATGGAACAATTGAGCATTTGAATTACTTAACAGCCAACAGTAAGTACAGTATTTTTCTCTTAAAGTTGGTTGCTATATTGGGGTGAAGAAAAATTTGCATATCTTCACTGCAAATTTTTTATCATATGCTCATTTTAAAATTATAAATTTAATGGATAGAATAGGTTGGTAAATTACACCGTTAAATTGTAAAATGTAAGTATTTTATTAGGTGAACCAACTATGCTGCCTCGCCACTCTGGGGGAAGCGGGTCGGAAAAGGTTGTCCTCGAAAATGGTACATCCTGACTCACTCTTCAGTGGCCCGTAGGTGGCGGTAAGATTTTCATGTGGACAGAGCTCCAAAAGTCAACTTGGGTTCATGTGCAACCGGAACCAGAACAACACTGCCAATAGTCTGTTTAAACCAGGTTGCCAACTTTATACTGAAGCGTTTAACCGCAATACCATATTCCACATAGGGTGGCAGGCTCTACTGCCTAGTAGTAGTAGTAGTAGTAGTAGTAGTAGTAGTAGTAGTAGTAGTAGTAGTAGTAGTAGTAGTAGTAGTAGTAGTAGTAGTAGTAGTAGTAGTAGTAGTAGTAGTAGTAGTAGTAGTAGTAGTAGTAGTAGTAGTAGTAGTAGTAGTAGTAGTAGTAGTAGTAGTAGTAGTAGTAGTAGTAGTAGTAGTAGTAGAAGTAGTCTCGAGCCATGATTATGTGTTGCTTTTCGGAGGCGCCCAAGTAAGGCTGTTCACTTAACCTCACCTGTCCAGCTTGATGAATCTGTAAAATTCGCCTTGGGGATGTTCCGAGATTCTTTGGGTAGGTCATGTGGACTCACGGTTGTAGGGATAGCATTAATTGCTATAGTATAAAAATTTCCAGTTAACTAGATTCCAGTGGATAGTCTTATATATGTTATCCAGCTGAACGGATTCGTTAGTGGAAGGAAGTGGAATTATTCAGTCAATATGAAATTTGTCTAAAGTATTATCGATTGTGTACGGACACTGCAGCTAGTCATTGTTGTACACCCTCTCAGATGGTGTGCATTTTTGTCATTCTTATTCTGACATTTTTAGAGCTTTTACCATTTTTAGTGATTTAGTTTTTAATAACATTATAATGTCATATAAATTGTGTATTGCACTTTGATATCATTCATATTTACATCATATTGAATCCATTTTAAGCAACAACTTTTATTTTAATTTGCAGATAGCATTTTCCAGATATTTGGCTTGAGTGTTTCCGGTACAGTTTTTCTCGTCATTGTTATTGTGGGATGTATACTCACCTTCTCGATCGATGCCTTTTTATTGCACCTAATGATTTTCCATATTTATCTACGTAAGTTTGTTTACTTATCTGTAGGTTGAATGACTTTTATTTGTTATAATGATTTGTTTTATGAAGGTAACAGAGTGTGTAACGGGACAAGATAAAATACTTGGTAACTGGCCTTTATTATGGAAAAACACATCATATTTATACATTCTTTGCCACATTACAGTTCGACTAGGTTACAGGAGGATACATTGTTCTGATTGGTTGACGGCTGGTCCAAGGTTAAACAAGTTGTCCAATGAGGTTATTTCGTGTCCACAACGTAAACTAAATCCGTATTTGAGGAAGAAACATTGCTACCTCTGCAGCCATTGACTTAAAATAATGATTTCAGTTTTGACCGCTTCCTGTTAACCTGCATCACGCTACATATAGACTTTTATAAAAAGGATTCCTCATATGTTGGTTACATTAGTTGACTATGTTGAATATTCAGTCTGACGATGAAGTCTGGAAATGTCAATTACTTAAAGATTTTAAGGTTATAACTATGTCTGAATTTAGATTCCCTGGAAAACCAACTGATTAAGTCTCCATATTTCATGATATTATGTAACAGGTCGCCGTAATCTAGCTATAAATTACTACTAGTTGACCTGATTAGTTCCAAACTGCTTGCTCTATCCAGTGATATATACCTTGAATTAATATGCTTCAGAAATAAAAAGGCAATCACCGAAGCTTTATGACTGCTAATGACTTCATACAAGTCTTGTAACTGATAAGTGTCGCGATGTCTGAGGATGGTGATTAGCAGTGGGATCCGGGATGCGCATTTCGGCTGAATATTTTGATCAAGTCAGTCAGTTGGGAAAATTAGAAAGAAATACACATCCTGGATTCTACTGCTCGTCGTCATCTACCAAATAACCTGACGATGTATTATTCAAGCATTTTGACACGGGACGGAGTGTAAGCAGTAGAAGCATGAAGCCTGTTTTTAAAGTTAGGCTATTGAGGTGTCTACTGATTCAAAGAAAAACTACCTTTTCAGGCTGCTAAAGAAGGGCCTTGCGAGAAACGGCATGGAATCGTGCTCTTATCCACACAAAGTAAAGTACCTAGTCACATCATCCTGGAGAGAAAAGAAGAAGAAGAAAAGAACTCTACCAGCAGAAGCAAGTTGAATTGAGGAAAGGAAATTGATGTTCTGACCAAATTGAAATTCAACGCATCGTCATCGGACAAAGTACAGAATGGCAGTCAAACCTCTACCTCAACTTCATAAACTTCGAAAAGGCCTTCAACAGACAGCGTTAACCGAGAAGTAATTTGGAAACTGGTTAAACACGATGGCGTGCAGTGCCGAAGTCTTTATCAACCTCATTCAACAGCTGACTATATGACAATGCCACGTGTCAGATGATCCACAATGAAAAACTCGGCGAGGCATTTGAAGTGAATACAGGGGTAAGACAAGGCTGCCTATCATCACCGATAATATTCTTAATATGTTGGCCTGGACCATGCGTCAGACTGTATATGGGAGCGAGAAGACAGGACCACGTTGGACCAAAAAGGAGACTCTAGAAGATCTGGATTTCGCGAATCGATGATTTATGCCTAATATCACACAAACTCGAAGACTTACAGGCGAAAAAAAACAAAATAACTTAAGAGGCAGACAATGAAGACAGGAATCCAGATGAAAATAGAGAAGACGGAGGTGGTGAAGATAACTAACCAACCAACCAACCAACTGCAACGACAACCAGCACCAATCATCCACCATCAACGAGAGAAAAACTTAACAGAGGTTACTTTATTCACTTATCTAGGCAGCACGGTTTCAAACACAGGCAAATGGCACTGATGAAGAAGTCAAAGCCAGAATTGGAAAAAAAAGAGACACTACATCAACCTGAAAGCAGTTCGGAAGTCTTCTGCACTCAGCCAGCATAAACAATAAGATTCGGATTTTCAACACAAATGTCAAGTCAGTCAATCAGTTTTTCTATACGGGTCAGAAACTTGGTCAGCGTATCACGAAAAGGATTTCCAACAGGCTAGTGTAGACTTTTATCAACGGCTGCCACCTTCGCTGGCTAGCTCCATACTGAAGATCAATTGGTCAGCCAGCCGGTGAGCAAGAATTAGCAACAAGAAACTCTGGCTGACAACAAACCAACCAAGAGCTTATTGCTCAACGAATATATATCGGATAAAGTGGAGATTGATTGGGCATACTTTTAAGGAGGCCGTCGAATGACAATGCGTACAATGCAGGCCACAGCTTAAGTGGAATCCCAATGGGAAGCTAAGATTGGGTGGTCAGTGCGAGAGTGACACGGAGGAGATGAGAGATTAGGGGCAGTCGTGGACTCATCTGAAGAGGGTAGCAGTGAGTAGAATAAAGTGAAGATGTGTTGTTGAAGCCTCATATTCCACTCGGAACCTAAGGAAATAATAACAATTAAAAGAATTAGTCCCTTTGATATAAGTCCCTTTTATAAATTTGGATAGCGTTATTAAAAGGCGGAGATTATCTGAAAAATTGTGATGTATTTGCATTATACATTTCGAACCATCTGATCACACATTTACTTGTCAAGTCGGTATATATATATATATTTGATGTGGTTTTGTTCTCTGAGCTGGATGGTTAGTTTGCGAAGCTTTCATCACCTTACTGGGTGACATCTTCAGCGCATACTTCAATTTGAAGTGAGCTTTTAGGTTTCTCCACGAGTTTATTAATCATTCCTCCTGGTGACCTTGGACGTGATTGGTTGTTTTTGTGTGTTTTCACACCTTCTAGGTTACTTGTATTGGAACTGATTGTTTCTTTGGCTTGAACTTTGACCCTTTGTGTGTGAAGTTTCTTTCTTATTGGTTGATAAATTTTGTCTATCTCGATGTGTCTATTGATTGATGACTCACTGGAATGCCAAGCTTCTAAAAATTCTCTAGCATTCTTGTTATTTCCTTTGTCTAATATTTGAACGTTGTCCCAGTCGAATTGATGTCCGTGGTTGTCTGTGTGTAGTGAAATGAGGGAGTGGATATCATGTCTTTTGACGGCTAGCTTATGTTCGTGGATACGAAGACGAAGGGGACGTCCACTTTGGCCAATGTAGTGTTTTTCGCAGTTGTTACAGTTTATTTTGTAGATGATGTTGGTTTTATCTTCTTTTGCTGTTGAGTCTTTTGGTTGACATAGAATTGAGTGAAGCGACTTTGTTGGTTTGTGTACGACGTCAATTCCTAAAGGTTTGAAGAGTCTTATTGTAATTTCTGAGATATCTTTTTTATATGGTAAGGCAATTTTCTGTGTGCTTTCCTTGGTGGCTTTTGCTTTGGTAGGTTGGCTTGGGGGTATATGTCTCTTGATGAAATTCCGTGGATATCCATTCTTTTGGAAGACGTCCATGAGATACTTTTCTTCAATTTTCCTTAAGGTGGGAGTGCTGCAGTGAGTCCTTGCCCTCTTGAATAGTGTTTGTATGCAATTCCTTTTGTGTGTTATTGGGTTGTTGCTGTTGTAATTCAGTATTTGGTCTGTGTGAGTTGATTTCCTATAAACTTGAGTTTCTAATTCTCCTGTAGTTGTTCGCCTGACTAAGACGTCCAAAAATGGTATTTTGTTCTCGGATTCCTCTTCTCTTGTGAATTTGATGTCGTTGAAGACGTTGTTTATTAAGTTGTGAGTTTTATCTAATTCGTTTCTTTTGATTATTACAAATGTGTCGTCGACGTAGCGTATCCAAATCTTGGGTTTGATCTTTGGTAGAATTATATTTTCGAGTCTTTGCATCACTGCTTCTGCAATCAAACCTGATATTGGCGATCCCATGGGTGTTCCTTTGACTTGTTCATATATTTGGCCGTTGAATTGGAAGTATGTTGTTAGGCATAGATTTATGCATTCCATCCAGCTTGTGTGTTGCATTTTTGATTGTTGTGGCAGTTGTTCGTCGTTGCTAAGTAATTGCTCCATGGTTTCTTTTGCTAGGTTTTGTCCGATGGATGTATATAATGCTGTCACGTCGAATGATACCATTATTTCTTGTTCATCTATTTGGATGCCTCTGATTTTCTCTAGGAATTGGATAGCAGAGTTGATGGAGTGATCGCAAGATTCCGTTAGGTGTTTTAGTTTTCTGTATAATTCTTTGGATAAATTATATGTTGGAGTTCCTGGGAGTGATACAATTGGTCGTAATGGGATATTTGCCTTGTGTATTTTGGGTCTGCCGTAGAATCGGGGTAGGACTGGTCCATTGGATTTCATTCGCCATTGGTCTTGTTTTGTGATCTGTCCAGTTTTGGTGAGCTTGTTTAAGGTCCTTTGGATGCGGTTATCCAATGTTTGTATGGGATTTGTTGGGAGTTGTTGATATACATCTTCATCTTTGAGTAGTTCTTCAGCTTTCTTGGTATATTCTTCTCTGTCCATGACTACTGTTGTTCTTCCTTTGTCGGCTGGTAAAATGACGATGTCCTTCCTATTTTTCAGCTTTTTGAGGGCCTTTAGTTCTTGAGCGTTGAGTTGTGTGTGTTGTCTTTTCTAAATTAAACTAAGTGACAAAAAAAGAT
>CALYDD020000036.1:0-20856 GCA_944472135.2 Trichobilharzia regenti | reverse complement strand
TACTAATAATAATATCATTATTGCTACTGGTATTATTTTTCCACTATTATTATTGGTTTAATGGGAGATCATGTTATTCGGTAGTGGTTGTAACATTTTTTTAATCCTACCCCTGGTCAACTAAGAAAAAGACTTTTAGAGCTGAGCATTCTAACCTTCCAGATAATCAGTAGGCTAGCCAAACACTACCTTTTTATAAACTAAAACTTATTGGATGGACTTGGCTACACGAGAATGCCCTGGCGTCGGGTTCAAGGTGATCAAGAATACCCTGACCCCGGGTGGAGGCACACCATTCCACCTCAGCGGGTTGATACTCGCGACCTACAGCCGCTAATCGGGTGGGCTCGGACGTGTAGTATTTGTCAGTAGGCAGGTGTCACAGTCCTCCATTTATATTGGTAGGCCTGCTAAATTTGGGCCACTAATATAACTTGGTGAAAATTTAATACTTGTAACAAAATACTGTGTGGATTCAAACTATAATAAAAAAAATTTTAAAAAATAATATTCATTTTTCAGGGGTACGGTTCACCTCAGTTTTTATCAACTAAAAATTTGACAGAATAACATTAGAACACACAAATTTCTTTCATTTTTCAATAGTTAAATAATATCCATTGTAACATATTGAGAAAACGGTATTTAATGATGCGATTCTTTCTAACGAACTTGTTGCCAACCTTTACAAGTGTACCTACCCGTGATTTCTACAAAAAGCTGGATGCTATTAATGAATCCATGCCAACGGCGTGCATACTACAACGAAAAAATAATTTGAAATGCCAACAAATTATTCGTGATCATAATAAATGATAACGAAATAGCATTTATTATTATTATTGTTTCCTTTAAATCCTAGAAGAATATAAGGCTTCAGCCCCACGTCTCCATTGCGTTCGGTTCTCTGCCAACGCTCTCACCTGGATCCACGTCTGCCCACAAACTTTCATCTCCTCTTCACATGACCTCTTCCATGTCACCATCGGAATGACGACCAACTCACCGCTTCCCATTCGGGTTCCACTGGAATGATGGCCTGGCGTGTGATGTCACTTGACGGTTTGTTTTCTCAGAGTATGGCCAATCCATCTCCATTTCTTCCTGGTTACTTGTTGCACAATTGGTTACTATTGGGTTGGTTCACTCCCAGAGATCCCTGTTGCTGATCGTTTCTGGTCGGCCATCTGATCTTGAGCGGAGTATTGAGTGAAGACAGCATTTGGCACATATAAAATAGCTAATGGAATGTATAGGTCTTAGGAATGGGCATAAAATTAACAGGGTATTTGGAATATTATGTATAGATGTTGAAGAGACTAGCAACTCTAACGCATGAACAGAAACAAAACCGACACTGCTGAAACTTTAAAGGTCAGGAAACAGAAGGATGGAGCACCGGTGTAGCGATTTAGAGGCCTCATGACGCGGATTCCTATCGAAAGAAACTAGATTCTCATTTCGTCTTCATTCACCTTCCATTGTCTTAACAACCAGATACGGCCGAATCCCGTAAGCACCTCAGATATTATCACTTTTATTTAAAAACATGTTTCTTTCTTTCTTCTTATTCAGTATGGTTGAGATTGACAGAAGATAACCCAATCACACAGCAAACTGTAATGATGATAAGCAAACACATCAACACATCGCTCATTAATGCACATGGGCATTTAACGTGGTGACAGCTACTAAACGATGACCCGATTAGCAGTTTCGTCTCGTAGCTCAAATCGCTAAAGACTAGTAGTTTGAAGTTCCCATGGGCTGAGATCCTCACGCGCTAATCAGATTTTCATTTCTTCTTTTGTGTTCAATATTTTTTTATTTTTATTTTTGACTACAGCTTGATTCCACACTGTATTTTTGGTACTAGCATGGAATTTACAGCATGGATATCGGTAGCCCAAATTTTACAGGCCGACCATAGATATCAGGTGAGCGTATATATGGAGAACGTAGCCATATGCAAAACGCTTTCTAAACAATTCGAAAAACAGTTTTTCATTTTACACATACACACACTTGGAATCTATGTTCGTTAAATTTTATCTTTCTGTTTTTATATCTAAGCTTATTTCAAGAGAAACTTAATTCTAAACCATGTCAAAATCAAGGTTACATAATTGATGGTTATCCCAAGTCTAAAAGCAAGCAGCTGCTTTATTCTCTGGTAAGTTTAACAGCCAATCTAGTATAAATTATTATTAGTAATTCATTCCTTGAGTTCCGAGGGAACCATAAGGCTTCGGAGGCCCTTCTTCACCATTCACTCAGCTTGCTGCACGAATGCTTGCCCAGAAACTTGCATTCACTCCTAAAATGATATTCCTTTTGTACCCTTCGGATAAAGACAAGTCCATCTGGTCGATTCCCATACGACTTGTATTCAATAACTTGCTGGAGTGTGATGTCACTTGAAAGTCCAATTTCATCCATCTGTATCTCTTCCCGTTTATTCGTTGACAGTAGGTTGTTGAGTCTCGTCGTTAGCACAGCAATTCCTTGTTGATTATTATTTCTGATAGTTAAACAGATAGATAGGCTAACGGACTGAATGAATAACTGAAAAACGACTCAGTCATCATGTCAGAAGAATTGCATGCTGACCAACAGCTTTCATCTCGACTCGGAATGATATGTCACAAAAAACCCTGATGAACTGAACAAGCTAGAATAAATATTACTGCATGTTCTATTATTTCAGAAGAGTTGTGAGGATAATAATAATATATTTATTTCACATAAATTAAGCATTTACATGATTCACATACCGTTTGTACAGGCATGATCATATTTGACAAGTGCAGTCTGAAATTGAACACTTTTATGAAATTAAAATTTGGAAAATGAATAGAAAACTTTACAAGAATAGAATATAAGGTTTTGGTTTAAGTCTAAATTATAATATTTAATACACTCATAGTGAGTCAGATTCATGCGGGAATTATGAAATTTTGCGTTAATGGAATGTAAGAAGAGAGGTGATGTACATGTGCTGGAGTAAGCCACACTGGATCCAGACCGTTATTTTTATCATTTTATCAATCAATAAGAGTTCGAAAGTTTATAAAAATCCACATTAGATGGTAAGTACAGCATTATATTGGTATTAGCAGATAGAAGGGACAAATTGGTCGCAAAGTTAACTTTGCGATGTTGAACAGAATTCAGAATGGAATTTGTTCCGTTGTTCATCGTAAGTGCTAACAATATTCTGGATACCGCTCAAGTAATACAAATGTAGAAAGCAGGATTACTGTTCATTAGCAGTGCTTCAGTGCAATACCTTCGAGAAGTGAAGAAAACAGAAGCAGCCAGCAGATAATGATAATTTAAGTAAACAATATGCGATAACCGCAGTGTTTATTCTCCTTTTTTATTACTAGGAATTTCTAGTCATTGAGTTTTATAGTTTACATACTAACGGTTAGTTTAAGTTTATAGTAGTAAACAACAACTGAAGTATAGAATAACAATAAAATATAAAGTAAAAATTAGGGCGAAACGAATTATGGTTTTCACTCTTATATAGGGTAATGTTGGGAATAGTAACTGAAGAAGTGAAATCCAAATGCCAAAGTACATAAGTTATTTAAAAGAAAAGAGGAAGTATATTAATACTGATTTATGCTGTTGTTCTGATTTATACAGTTAGATGTCCTCCTGAAGTAGAGAAATCGTACCATGAGCCATTTTTTCAAAGAGTTTGTACGCAAGCTGTGACATACAGGCAGCATTTATTTTTTATTTTATTTATTAATAATTTTTTTTGAAGTAATTCGTTCTCAGGAGCCTTAGCAGTATAGTGCATTCCCACAGATAAGGGTGGTTCTCTTAGGTCCCCACCATCATATCCGCTGAATAGCAGTCACCACCCTCCCACCTTTGAATCTGCTAGACCCTGGCAAAATACTTATTTTTTGTTTTCAGAAAAAAAATCTTTTATTATTGCTACGTGTCATATGGACAGTTTTTGCATTCACAAGCTAACTCAACGATACTCATGGTATGAACGACTACTTTCAGTCAGTCATTTTGTATGCATCGTCACTAACAGCATTTTAAAAATGTTTACGTACAATGAAGAAGTAAAGAATCAGAGATTTGCAGGCTACTTTCAAGATTTTAGTTATAAGCATAGCAACGAAGAGGAAATATGAAATGTTACGAAAAGAAAAATACATAAAGCTACATAGTTATGTATATATCTACATAGAAAGAAAGTAGTCAGTCATAAAAGATACTTCAGAAGAATACGACTACAGAGTGTTATGATAGCATAACAGTAAAATAAAATCCGTTGATACTTAGGATTCAAAGTGTAGTTAAGAGACAGTAGTTAGTTATAATAGATAGTTCAGAAGAATACGACTACAGAGTGTTATGATAGCATAACAGTAAAATAAAATCCGTTGATACTTAGGATTCAAAGTGTAGTTAAGAGACAGTAGTTAGTTATAATAGATAGTTCAGAAGAATACGACTACAGAGTGTTATGATAGCATAACAGTAAAATAAAATCCGTTGATACTTAGGATTCAAAGTGTAGTTAAGAGACAGTAGTTAGTTATAATAGATAGTTCAGAAGAATACGACTACAGAGTGTTATGATAGCATAACAGTAAAATAAAATCCGTTGATACTTAGGATTCAAAGTGTAGTTAAGAGACAGTAGTTAGTTATAATAGATAGTTATGATAGCATAACAGTAAAATAAAATCCGTTAATACTTGAGACTCACAGTATAGTTAAGCTGGATTTTTAGACGATCATGTGTAGAGCTTCGATTTCTGTAAACGCATATCGTAATGTAATTTTATACAATATAATTTTTGAATAAAGTAGCAGACAGCTGCTGGGATTTCCGTAGACATAGATGTAAATATAATAAATATAATATAATACGTAACACTAGATTAATTTGGCAGGCAGCAGCTGGGATTAAATGCATTTGAATGACTGAATATGTGTCAGGGTAGTTCATTTAGGTTCAGTGCAACTTTCGTGGCGAGTATGACAGGCTGTGTATTTCACTCCAGGTTTGCTTGAAAAGATTGCGGATGTTTTGTGATGATGCTTGCAAAACGAATAATTGAATCAAAGTGTATTTAAGCTGATTTTTTTTTAAACGATCCAGTTTAGGGCTGGGATTTCCGTAGACATAGATGTAAATATAATAATATATAATATAATACGTAACACTAGATTAATTTGGCAGGCAGCAGCTGGGATTAAATGCATTTGAATGACTGAATATGTGTCAGGGTAGTTCATTTAGGTTCAGTGCAACTTTCGTGGCGAGTATGACAGGCTGTGTATTTCACTCCAGGTTTGCTTGAAAAGATTGCGGATGTTTTGTGATGATGCTTGCAAAACGAATAATTGAATCAAAGTGTATTTAAGCTGATTTTTTTTTAAACGATCCAGTTTAGGGCTGGGATTTCCGTAGACATAGATGTAAATATAATAATATATAATATAATACGTAATACTAGATTAATTTGGCAGGCAGCAGCTGGGATTAAATGCATTTGAATGACTGAATATGTGTCAGGGTAGTTCATTTAGGTTCAGTGCAACTTTCGTGGCGAGTATGACAGGCTGTGTATTTCACTCCAGGTTTGCTTGAAAGGATTGCGGATATTTCCTGATGTCTGCTTAAAAAATAATTTGATCAACTAAAAAAAAGGAACTGAGAACAGAAATTAGCTCAACGTAGAATATTTTAAATATGTCTGATAATACTGACCGTTTCTGTTAATGCTTTGAGTGAACAAAGCTGTTTAGGTACATAAGTCGGAGTGGGAAGAAACAATATCACGAATTTTCAGCATGTGGCAAACCGTGTCAAGACTATTTTCGGAGAAATATTTATGTAGTAGATGGGTGAATCGTTGTACTGTGGTGCTGTTTTTGATTTCATTTGGTAAGAAGTTCCATATTTGCCTATATTTGACTGTAAAGAAGTTGGAACGAGAATTCGTTCGACAAAGAATATGACTTAGAGAAGACCCGTTGCTGCGTAGTTCATACGTCGAAGAAGAAAAGTTAAGGTTATTATTGGGGAAGTATACTATTCCTTTGAGAATTTTAAATAGGAGAATGAGGTTAAGTCGGTGACGCCTGAACCAAAGGGGTTCGATCTTAAGAGTTGCGCAACGACTGTTGTAGGGGACTTTCAGATTTGTTCCTAAGATTCTACTTGTAAATCTCCTTTGAACACTTTCAATCCTTAGTTTGTCCTTAACAGAGGTGCTGTCTAGGATAAATGGACAGTACTCAAGGAGGGGCCGTATGTGTGTTCTATAAAGTAACATTTTAGATTCTTTGGTCTGAAAGTTGTGAAATATAAATCCAAGTAATCTCCTGGCTTTAGAGACTTGGTTGGTGACATAGAGAGAGAATTTAAAATCGGCAGAGTAACAGAGCCCGAGGTCAAGTACAGAAGGAAAGATAGTGATAGGCTTGTCGTATATAGTTATGCGTGGTGCGATACGTAAACGAGTTGAGCATAACAGACCACACTTCTGCACGTTGATCTGCATCATCCACGACTTACACCAAGTTTCAATATTATCAATATCCGATTGGATTTTATAAGATAGGTTTGTCAGTTCTTGGGTGGTACTGTAGTAGACTACTTTCAAGTCATCGGCATATAAGAAGGGTCTGCCATGCTTTATAACATTACAGACGTCATTTAGGTATATAAGAAAGAAGAGAGGTCCTAGTACACTACCTTGAATTACGCCACTTGATATAGGAGTGGTACTGGAAAAAGTGTCATTAATCTTAACAGACTGGGACCGACCACGCATAAACGAATTACACCAGTCTAATAGATTGCCAGATATACCATAAGCCTTAAGTTTTTTCAGGAGTAAATCATGACATACTTTGTCGAATGCCTTCTTAAGATCGATATACACAATGAGCACAAGGAATTTTTGATCAATAAGTCCAGTTATAAAATCGAATAGTTCCAGGTGGCAAGTCATACATGATCTGGACTTTATAAAACCATGTTGAGAAGGTGTTATGAGGTTTTCAGTCAATAAGAAGTCAGTGATTTTGGTACTGATTATCTTCTCAAGTATCCTAGACAAGACAGACGTTATATTGATTGGCCTGTAATTTTTTACATCACATTTTGAGCCGGATTTAAATCTAGGGACAATATATGTCTGCTTCCATTTAGAAGGATAAACTCCGTTCATAAGGGACGTTGAGAATATTTTAAGCAAAAGGAGAGGTAGATCGGAGCCACCATGTTTTAGGAAGGAAGACGGAATTGAGTCAGGTCCAGGAGTATTGGAAAATTTCAATGAACGCACTGCACTTTCTATAACATCAACGGTCAAGCATATATTTGACAGTGTTTTGCCTGTTAACGAGTCAAATTCTATGCATCCAGAAATATCATGCGTGTATGAGTCAGAAAAGTGCTTGTTAAAGAGTTCGGCTATGCCTGCATCATCCTTAACAACGACATTATTATGAAGAATGTAAGGAATGTTGCCTTGTTTATGTTTCAGTCTTTTTGGAAGAGTTTGCAAAGGGAGCTAATTTTGGAGTTACTTTTAAGGGCGATAAGTTCTTCTTTGTAAATTTTAACGGCATTATCTGATCTGATTTTATCATATACCTTAAGGATGCTAATGAGCGAGGAGAAGTCCATAGATTTATTATAGGTTCTACGGAGTCTTCTTAGCTTATTCCTGGTAGCATTCGGTATATATAGTTGATTTACACAGTTGCGTTTGGATGTATACCAAGGGATAGATTCGTTGAAGCAAACAGATATGTTGGAGTAGAAACTGTCAAGGGCAGTATCAATGTCTGCCGAGGAGAAAAAGGTATCCCAGTCTTGGCAACGAATAAAAGACTGCGTTGTTTCCCAATTAGCCTTTGAAAAGTTTCTGACTTTTACTGTCCGACGACGCCCTTTGCCTGACCTACCTGCTGTTAGGTTAAAGGTGGAAGTGACCGTGTTGTGGTCGCTGCCAGGGAATAAAGGCCCAACTCGAGTGCTGACGGGGAGAATGTTATGTGTGAAGATTAGATCTAAGATGTTGGATTTACGTGTGGGGTGAATAACATTTTGTGTCCATCCATAGAGTTCAACCGAATTTATAAAACGATCAGTGTATTTAGGAACCTTAAGGCTATTCCACTGGATACCAGGCATGTTAAAGTCGCCAGCTATAATTTTATAGTCAAAATTTAGAGAGGAGACGTGTTCGAAAATTTCACATAGACGGTTCGTTGTGTTAGAATCAGAATTGGGCGGGCGATATATACATCCCAATAAGAGTCTTGTATTTAAGTTGGTGTTGAGTGTAACCCATACTGCGTCTGTCAGTGAGCAACCCAAATCATCAACTTCTACAGCGTGGAATTTATTGCTAACAAAGATAAGACAACCACCACCACGTCCTTCTTCTCTGCCATGTCTAAAGTGTGTGTATCCTGGTGATTCTAGTAGTCTGTCATTGAAGTCAGATGGTAACCATGTCTCGGTAACTAACAGTACTGAGGGCTTACAAAGTGAAAGTAAGGAGTGAAGGTATGGAATTTTATTGCAGATAGAACGAGCGTTTATAAGGAAAAGAGTAAATGATCTTTGATTAGTGGTAAGGGACGAGGCAAAATGAAGGAGATGATGATGTGATTCGGCTGAGGTTAAATGAAAGTTAGATGATGGTCCGACCGGTATATCGAGTGTTCGGTGCTTAAAGCCTTCATCGTTTTCGTTAAGATCCTGTGAAAAGGAAGAGGATTTCCATAGTTGATCGCTTATCTCACGATCGCATGGAGATAGGCATACTGGGGTACGCTGGGTGTCTGAAGGGGGTACATTTGAGAGTAAGGAAACAGACTGTTTGGCATTAGGTTGATTGGTGGCATTACTGTTGGGTGTGGAAAGGAGAAAAAATTGTGAGGGGATTGATTAGTTGGACAGTTGTAAGGACGGTTTTGTTGTCGGGATAGTGTGTTTGTGGGGTAGTAGCATTGTCTGGGTGGATCTCCAAGCAGACTATGCTGAAAGTTTGGGCGACTGAATCCATGCGGCTGTGCACCAGGGATATGGGCATAGTTGAATTTAGTATTACGCAACCTCATAGTAGAGGTAGGGTAGCTATAAGTGGTTGTATTAGAATGGTGAGGAAAAGTGAATGAGGGAGGTTGACTAGTGTCTGTTAGATTTGATACCGTAGATGTCATTTTAGGAAATCTAAGCGCATGAGTAGTAGAGGATGCTGAAACAGGCTTGATAGAGTGTGTGCCACGCATAGGAATTCTATTTTTTACATTTTTTCTCATAATTTGAGAGCTAGACGTGAATGTGATACAAGGGTTTTCGGTATATTTAGCATGGCGGGTAGGATTTTCATTGGTACCTTTTGCAGACAGTGAGTGCTTTTCAGGTTGTTTAACAGCTGGAGAAGTACTGGATTTAGTATTGGTAACCCTACCAGGCTTCATTTCAGTGTAACTAGGTGGAGGGTTTCTTTTAGGGTTTGGGTGGTATTTTTTATTAACATCAATGGGGCTGGTAGTATCCTTTTGGTGACTTATTTCACCTGCTGAGACACTTAGCTTGGCACGACGCTGGATTGGTGTCCTGTCGTGAATAATACGTATATTCTTAAAGTTGCTTACTCTCTTAAAGAGATGTTGGTTGTTTACAAAGCGACTAGCATCCACAATGTTATTAAATTCGAACATTATTGGACAGGATGTATTAGCTGAAGATTTACGCAATCGTTTGCACCTACAATGGGAGTCTGGTATTTCACATGTCTTTAAAAGTGCATTTTTCAATGTTTTAATGTTAGTACTGTCGGGCACATTGAAGACGATTGCATTATACATGCACTGAACACGCTTAATCACTTCCGTGGAAATGTGATCTATAATTCTCTCACAAGACTGTAGTGTATCATAGTCAGGAAAGTCAGCAGGCTTCATAAGATACCTAAGGGGTAAGAGATCATGGACTAATGGAAGAATGTCTCTACTTTCCAGGTTATTGGTTTGGGTAGTTGTGTTCTGCGTAGATAATGAGCAGTTGGCGTTTTCCAATTTGGCATTAGGTTGACGTCCACGGGTCGCTGATGACCGATGGAAATTTTTGCGTTGAGGGGCTTTGTTGGTAATGGAAGCGGTGGTGCTACAATCTAACTTCTGAACTGGCATATTTGTAGCCTGCATAAAAGCATCCGGTTGAATAGAATTAGGTGATAGCAAATCTGCCTGTGTGTTGCAAGGATTATCGAGGTCGATGTCTAAGTTTACTAAGCATTTGGGGGAGTCAACATTTCTTTTGACACAACCTAAAGAATTGATATTAGCAGGTATAGAGGATAGTGAGGCCATATGTATGTTCGGACCTTCTGACTGACAGTTCTGAGCAGGGTATATGGGTGGTGTGGTTTCAACCACATCAGAAGAGCCTGTGTCAGATTTTCTACTAAGAGCCAGTGTGGCTAGGTAAGGATCCATACTACTTGTCTCACAACCTGTACTATTGTAAATATCCCTGATAAAATCATTTATTACACAAGAAGGTGAAGAAGTAATGATTTCCGATCTAGTATCGTTTAGCATCTGCGTCAGATCAGGGGAAAGTGTGTTACCATGTTGTTTAGGCTTGCTAGATCTATGTCTTTTGCTGATTTTTTCAGCTGATAGTGAAGCACGTCGCTTCGATAGTTTACCAGGCATTTTGTGTATAGCTAATACAGAACTGCAGAGGTATATGAGTCTTAGGTTGTTTGACGTTATGTCAAAACAAAAAACAAGCGTAATATGTGCACCGAAATTCAGATGCTCGAAGTGGTAATACCTTAATCAATAGCCTGAAACAGGAAAATCGGCAAGGATAATATCCAGTGACTAGGAAGGTAGGTTAAGATATGAAAAAATATTGCTATTTCTATTAGTACTCAGTGGCACTAAGGATATATACTGAGAAGTGGGAATACAAGAAAGAATAGTAAAAGCGAAAACCACGCGGAAAAAAACGACCAACTTCGAACCCGGCGCCTATATTATATAATAGTGACTATACTAAAAAGCTGTTACCGTTGTAGTGTCTTAGTCGTTCATACTATCTTGGGGATCTGAGGTTAAAGTCATACTGTTATTAAATAGGGATGTGAAAGTAGTGATGTCTCCCAGTTGGACTACTTACTAGCTAGGCAGCTGTGGTAGAAAGGATGGATTAGGAAACAATGACTTCGAAAAACCATACTTCTTCATTTGTCTCTTGGTGCTTCGTGGCCGACAGTACAGTCTTCATATGGACACTACTCTAAATTACCGTGAGACCGGTAGTGCGTGTCTGGTCTCAGTTACCTGTCCCATTGCATCTTCAGTAAGGTAATCCTGTTGCTCTTTCTGCTCCTGGTGTTTGGAAAATAAATTAATTGAGTTCTAAACAACGTAGCCACTGGAGACGGTCACTTTTTTCCTCATTGATACCAGATGTTTGAAAGAAATTTCTTCAAATAGGATATTTTTCTATGGAGATAAGCCTGAAGGCAAGGCTTGTATGTGTTTGATTGCCTCCAAGTAAGATAAGGAATTGATATCATTTACAGAACCAGCCACTGAAAACCACTAGACAGTATTTTTGTCTGCCTCCACTGAGGATCGAATTCACGGCCTTCAGTTTACGAGGCAATATATATATATACATATATATATTCTCTAACTGATGCTAACTCATAAACCAACTTGAAATCAATGAAATCTAGACAAATCAATGCTTGAAAATCAGTGTAACACCCACTAGTCATTAACTACAGGACGAAGTCGCTGTCTGTCTGCCCGTTTTCGACATAGAACTTTGCACCGATGTGCGGCAGTTCAAGTCGACACACTCCATGTGGCACACAAAGCAAGAGAAGAAGGTAGAAAAAATGCATAATAGAGACAGTAAACAGACGTGTCAGACAAAGGAATAGTAATAACGAAGAACAATGTAGTTTCATTGGAAGCAATGAGTCACAAGGAGTGGATGCATCTGCGCCAGCAGTGGAGAACGACCACTTTGAGCCATATCACCAGTTGCTTCCAGCCATTGGTTTTTACCGTCCCGGGGACCCCAACTAGTCAGGAAGTCTACACCTTCCTACGTGACTGGTTGGCTTAAACTTACTTTTGTGGATTTCATTGGGTGGTGAAGCCATGGTTCGGTTTGACCACCGCTAGCTCTTTTCCAGCCTGACTAACCCTATGTCAGCTAACATTGTCCGTAGTCGAGGAAGGTGATGACTAGACATACGTAACACATGTCCTAACCATCTCTCTTAGTTGATTAATTTCACAGCCTCGTCGATTGATTTTCCCTCCTCCTTACCTAACACTCGACCGACGCCTAACCTCAATATTGCTCACCTTATTATACCACTTCACACGGGAGATAGGAAACAGGCACCTATGATCAAAGACAGCTGGCCAGGTTTTTCATATCTTCCACTCTCAATGGCCAAGTCTCACAGTCAGGCATTAAGGAGGACGAAGCGGACTGCTAAGTAGTACAGTACGCCCTCTGGCCGACAGCCAGCCGGATATCACGTCTACACCAGAGATGGCGTAAACTGGAATATGCGAAACTAGCCCTCTGTATCCGTACTGAGATTTCGTCAGAGAACAACCCGTTGGTACTGGGTGATGCTACTTCCCAAATAAGTGAAGCGGTCAACGTGCTCTACCACTTCACTCCCTACTTCTAAACTAGGAGTCAGTGTAGTCCAGTCTGTCTTGTAACATCATCTTACATTTGACAGAACGAGCGAATCGCATGTCAAACATTCGTAGATTGCAGGTCAAGGTGTTCCGAAGACCGTGTCTGCATTTTGTCAGCATCCTCGCCTAGAAGGGCTATATCATCTGCGTGATTATCCCCTGGTAGCAAGTCAATCCCTGAGTCTCTGAAGTGAGTTAGGGTTAAATCTAGTGATTAACCTATCTTTCTAACCACGTAGGGCTTCCGATGTTCCTTGTTTATAATTTTTTTAAATGCAGGATAAAGGTGCCTGGAGTTGTAGCCACAAGTCGTAATCATTAGTGCACTTTGGATTAATTCTGTTTGGTTTTCCCTTTTCCTCTCTTTCAGTTGGTGGCGGTGTTGGTGAAGAAGAAGACGAAGAGGAGCAGGAAGAAAATGAAGAGGAAGATGAAGGCGGTGATAACGATGGAACAAAATCGAACAAAAAGCAAGATCTTGGACAGTCAGCCAATGAAATATTCAAAAAGAAATATTTACCACCTGAAACAGATGCAGTGGATGTGACTAAAGAACCAGGTCTTTTGCCCACACAACCAATACCTATACAACTTCCTAAAGGATTACTGCCAGCCTATGTATTTGAGCTGCAGGCAACTGACAGCTTTCTACGCGATCGGATAATGAATATGCCAGAGTATAAAGTACATGGGACACATTATACTGAGACTGGTTTTTGGCGTCGTCTAACTGAGTATCGTACTAATCAGTTAGGCGTCAATCCAGCTATTTCTCCGGTATTAAATCTTCCCGGTACACCGGGTTCAGATCCTGAAGCTGAACAAATCAGTCCAAATCCATTGAGTCCATTGGCGTCGGCAAGTATTCATGAAAATTCTGTCAGAGCATATTTTGATTCAAAATGAATTTTACAAATCCCTGTGAATATAATGACGGATGAAAGTGAAGTGAGTAGGAGTAGAAGTATCAGTGAACCGATTGGTTTACTCTATCAGGCCTAACTTTAGTCTGAAATATGCTGATATTTTGACTATATTTTGGCATCAATTACATCACGAACCGACCGACATCAGTTAGCGAACCATTGAAAACCAAGCATTACACAGACTTTCCTGTCTCTTTTGCAGCTACACGTGCACGATACCACTAGATATTGGATTGTCAAGCTACTGAACGCACTAGTTGACTATTCGGTCACTCATACGGAATTCAAAGACATGTGAATTCCAACTTCAGACAATTGGCAATAGATAAAGGGCCACTGCTAGTCAGTGTTATCGGCGAATACTTCTGATCACACTCAGTACAGTGGAGTCCCATGGTTACGACTTATGGCTAGAACTCCAGTTAACCTTATCCTGTAGTCAGTGACTAGTGTGCATTAATATAAATTTCAAATGTTGATTTGCAGGTCACTGAATTCTGTTACAGTGGCTGAATGGTGAACAGCATGTACGGTGACGAAGAAGTCCTGGGTTTTATCTTCGGTGAGGTGTCTGAAGCTTAATTCTGAAGAAGAATTCCAGATTAGGAAGAAACAGCTATTCAGTGCTTTATGGCTCTCACTGGTTTTCTAACTGTTGCCGATCTATGATCTAATCTGGAAACAGTAAACAGCATTTTCACTTCAATGAAAACTTCCGTCAAAGCAATCATAGAATACAACCTGAGTGACTATATATTTTCGGTAATTTCCCATCAAGCCTTACAACTGCATAATAAAATTCCAATTCAGGTGAAGGAGAAGCTACCGGTATAACAGGAGAAGATGAGGAACTCAGTAACTGACACTTTCATTGGGGAAAACACACCATATATTCACACAATTTCAGCTACATTTATGGTCGACTAGGTCAACGGATAATAAACTCTCCTGGTTGGTTATTGATATTCTGAGGTTAGACCCTGAGACTATTTCCTGACCACAACGTAAGCCAAACCATGACTTGAGAAATAAACACTTCTAGTGATGTAAAATTTTGTTTTCAGTTTTGGCCACTTTCTTACAATATGCGTCCATATACTGCTAATAAATCTTGTAAGTAGCACATGCCACACTGGCCCTGATCACTTCAGTATGGCATTTATAAATTTAAATGTACTTATAGAGGCAGTCACATAGGTAGAACGACCCGAAGAGCCCACCGTCACCACCTTGAGTATTGTCAGATGTGGTTAGGAAAAGTAGTTGTTAGGTCAGTCAGGAGCTTCATATTGACACATCTAGTGTATACGGAGAATAAGATTGGTAAAAAGCATTCAGCCTTTAGAATTCTTTACAAGGTGTCACCTGAATTCCATGGGTTCGTATGCCTTCGATTGCTAAGCATAGCTGAGTCAGTCACCATAATGAGTTTTCATCCTAATCTTTGTGTTCAGAATAACTCTGTTCAATCCCTGTCCTTCCTGTGGTTTTCAGCCCAACCTAGAACAGTCGCAGGATATCTGTAAATATAATTTTAATTTGTACTGCTAACTAACTTTGTCATCGAATTATGTTGTGCTATTGTTGCATATCATAGTCTTAGTTTCCAAATTTACTATTACTATTATTATTGATATGTTGTCTAATCGTAAAGTTGAAAAGAACAAGAAGTTCAGCAAAGATGACGATCTTTTCGGCGATTTCATTCTCAAAAGCAGCTGTACAATCGCATTTATATAGATTAATTTACATGGATACAATTGAGAATGAAATTGCAGAAAAGAAATCTTTACTGAACTTCTTGTTCTTTTTAATCTAATGTTCAAACAGGTATTTTCCACGATTAATCGTTATGAGACAACTGTTATTTCCCCCTGTACCCCCGTAGAAGTACGCACATTCACGAAAATTGACTAGTCAGATTACATAAGCACTTGAATCAATTTATCCTTGTTAATATTATTATTTTTATTGTTGTGATCACCTCGATTGTTAACCTCCAATTCACACGCCTAAATTTTAATTCTGTTAACCACATTATGTTCAAAAGTGTTTTATTATGTAATTGTAAAACCTGATGAGAAATTGCCGAGAATGCATATTTACTTAAACTGCACTCGATGTCTATGGTAATAGAAATATTTAGAAGTAGTTTGGTTATGATAATACCGGTTGAAGGATTTCAAACAGTCTATTGGTATTTGATGGAGGACATCAGTGCAATTCAGGACGAATGTTACTCACCCCTTTTTTAGACTCTTGTCTTCTTGAGGCAGCTGCATCTCCGTTGAGTGATGGTGTTCCCATTGAGAGTGGAATCTAGCTCCTTTGGTTTCAATCAGAAAACCAATATCCACTGAGGCTATTCAGCTGTGAAAGTCATGTCTTTTGCATTAGATGACGTCAGTTTCTGTGTAGTGAGATTATTTCCAATTTCCCACCAGTGATTGATTTATATGTGACTGTAGTGCACGGTCTCTGCTGACATGCCGATTTTAAGTGTGGAGACTTTGACCATGCATGGCTTACTTTAAACACGATATTATTTAGTTATATTATACGTCAGTATTGAAATCTCACAGTCTTAAATGCATACAGCTAGTCTACAAAGCGGATATACTTTTGACCTGGAGCAGCAACAAACCTGATAGTTAGGTGGTTGGAGGTAATCGCCAAGAAGCCCTCGGTCACCCAAGTTTCCTGCTTGTTGGCACACGTCAGAAAGGCATTTCTACAGCCCCCAAAAAGAAGTTTATGTTCCTTCAGAGATTTGTTTCGGATCAACCACAGATGCATTCAGAGACATTACGACTGAGTTAGTTGTTCAGGCTCACGATTGACTTTCTGTAGGATTGCATCGGATACATTGACTGGTCTTTAAGGAGTAACCAGTGTCATTTGTCTATTCTTTGGCGTTAGTGATGACTTAATTTAACACCAGTTATGTTTTTAGTGTGGTCATCAAGGTTAGGTGACTGGTAATCACGATACACATCCCACATCGTCAGTTTCCTTGTCTAACATTGTTTTTTGACATGGGATCAAGTTGGAAAAACGTTGTGGAGTGGTCAAATGAGAACGTGGCACCAATCGACAAAGTCTTTGACATTTGGTTATAGTCAATCATTTTAAGAGGTGTAGACCACCTGGTCATTTAGACTTTTCAGCATGTTAAGACCCTCAGTAACTTTAGAAGTTTTGGGGATATAGTTTCAAATCGTTGTTTGTGGCAGAGATGCATTCTCTCTGCAATCTCCTCTTGTTTTCCCCATGTAATTAATCTTTCTCGTGTACATTTCTGTCTTTTTGTGTTGGCAAGTCGAACTGCTAACCATCTGTGAAAACTTCTGCATCAAAAAAATCAGTCAGTCAGTTAGTTAGTCAGTATGCATACACTTTTTTTAAATTTTATTTTATCTTTAAAACTTTTTTTAAAAGGAATTAGAACAAACCTTTAGAAAATTAATCTATTTCATTGGTCCACCGCGTAATTACGGTCCAACCGATGAAGAGATTGAAACACAACGATTAAATGAAGAGAAGCAGCGTATCGAGTTTGAAAGAATCGCTGAAGAACAATTTAAGCAAAAAGTTCAGTTAGCAGAAGCAGCACGTAGTCAAAGAATTAAAGAATGGGTAATTAATTACTTAATTATCCAACAACTATTATTATTTGAATAAGGCATTAAGAAGACAAATTTCGTGAAATGATATCGTCATTTCGTAGTTTCTTAACAACCGCTTTACAACTAACATGGTTAACAATATTAATAAAATAAAAGGTATGACAATTACTCAGTTATATAAAAAACAAAAGTACATACTAATGACTAATCATATTTAGATAGGTCATGAAGTGAATCCATGGTAGGCGAAGATTGAAGTCTATTGTTTTTTGTACACACAGTTTTGGGCTGTATGTGATTAATCCCCAAAGTGTTTCCATCACCTTCAATAACCTTGAATTACAGTTATGTGATGAAGTAATTGTGAAACAGTCATTGATATTGATTTTGTGACCAGACATTAATAAGTGTTTTGCAATGGATTATGATGATGATGGATTTTTATTCAGATTAATAGTTGCATTGGGATTTTCTATACGTTTCAATAACCATTTGGGAACCTGTTCTTTTTGACGACATTGGAAAATTCAGTTGGTTCTACCTACATAGGTGTGTGTCACCGCAGCTGCAGGTGAACTTGTAGATGCAGTTTGAAGTAGAGTCCACAGAATTTCATCCTTTAATGCGTCGGTGGCACAGTGGTTAGGACTCTCGCCGACCATGCACATGGTCCGGGGTTCGAGCCCACGCCGGCGCACACCTGATATCTATGGTCGGTCTGCAAAATTTGGGCTACCGATATCCATGCTGAAAATTCCATACTTGTACCAAAAATACAGTGTGGAATCAAGCTGTAAATCAAAAAAAAAAGAAAATGTTCGGTAAATGCAAGAGAGAGATGCGGCGCAGAATGTGTGTTTGGTGGCTGACCGAAGTCTTTGAGCTGTCAACTGCATAATCTGGTCACCCTTGAACGGTAGGTTAATAAAGATAGCTTTGTCATGAATTTTATTTTATTATTGTTAACCATGTTAGTTGTAAAGCGGTTGTAAAGAAACTACGAAATGACGATATCGTTTCGCGAAATTTGTCTTCTTAATGCCTTATTCAAATTTATCAAAGGGACTAATTGTTTTAACCATTATTATGCATTTTTTATATTCAGAAAAATCTATAACTTACATTTGTCATACATTTTATCAGAAGGCAACATTGGATTTAGTGTATAAAACACTTACTTTTCAACTGGATTCTTGTCTACTTGCCTCTACTCTGATATGTACACGTATGCATTAGCAATTTCAATGTAATACAGAAATTTACCGGCGAGTCAGTGGCATAGCGGTTAGGACGCTCGCCGACCATGCACATTGTCCGAGGTTCGATCCTCGGCCACCGAAGCACTCATTTACCTCTATAAGCCAGATATAATGGTGCTAAAGAGGGGAGGGTTGGGCATGAGGCTAGCAACCCCTTCCTGTAAAATAAATAAAACACTGCTACAGAAACTTCAAGCCACTAGCTTGAAGTCACCCTATGTTCCACTGGGGAACGTGAAGGAAAGGGAAAAAAACAGCAATTTGCCAATCTACTAGTGATAAGTTTGTTAATAACAGTTAGTCAACATCACCATATTGAGTGATTAACTAAAGAAAATTAATACAATAGTTAAAGGGTGGAAATACTTTCATAAAGCAAACGAATTGTTTATACAATGCATGATTTTGATAAAATCAAAGGACTGGTTAAAAAGTGAATAGGCTTCCAAAATGTTTGTGTAGTAAACAACTACAGATGAAGTAGGTGGAGTAATAGCTCAGTTGGAACAATAACAACTTTTAGATAGCTTGAAGCAGGAGGGAGCAGTTTTCAGTGTTTTACATTCATATAATGATGGCCGGGGGACAGAAAGTGTCTGTACGAATTTCTTTTGAAACGCACACACACACGCGCACGGGTTTGGGTTCTTTAAGTGGATTCCGATGACTCCAGCCGCATATATAGAGGAGGGACGGACTCGTAAAGGTAAATTATGATTAGTTGGAGTACTGTCGATAATCAACCTTAACTGTTTTACAGTTGGGTTGTAGTATAACTTTTCCATTTTTCACAAATATTTTTACCCTTGAACTATTGTACTAATTTGCTTGATTACCTGTCAGTCTTTAAATATTCCCGTAATTCATATTAGAACAAAACATATAAGTGAACGTTATTGTTTTCTTTTCAACTGGATCTTCTTCAAGCTTTACTGTGATTTACATAGACTTATATTTTGAAAACAGAATTAAACCAATGAGGGTCAAATTATAATGATAATGTAATACACTTCACCCCTAGTATTACGCAACTTATGAGTGAAATAAACGAGAAAGATCATTTCAGAAATCACAAAGAACGTGTAATATCAGAAGCATTTCATGTCAAATGGAATCCAAATTGTCTGAATAGGAATGATGGACTAAAACAGAATTTGACCTGGTTACAACACCCACCTGCCTAACTCCATGAAATGACAAAATCAACACGAATGTGATAAGCAATATCATCATACAAACACACGCTGCTTTTATAATTTTGCACATTCATCAAATCAAACAGTCATCTACACCTGGTTTTGTTATCCTTTACCAATTGGTCAATTTGACAACGCAAAAATGACCCCCCCCCACTGAGGAACGATGATTAAGTTGTTATATATCAGCTGAGTGGATTTTGTAAATTCTGGCTTAATATTACTACTTTGATAAAGTTATTAGCAGCAGCATTAGACAGCGAAACGTCAGTAGAAACAGCAATATCGTTTTGTTTTTCATTCATTCATTGGGAAATCCAAAAACCTTTATCATATAATGAATAGTATATACCCCATGCTTAAAATCTTTCACACTGTTAAAAGTGAACTTGGTTTGGACATTATATAATTATAAGATTTGACCTTATTTTTTTATTGCATTGTGTACGCATATACACATATATTACTACACTTTGTTATTCTTATCGCCCCACCTACATAAACCTTATTATAATAATTTTTTATAATTGTAATTTTTTTTTTGATTCCTTCAAGTTCCCAGTGGAACATACGGCTTCAAGCTAAAGGCTTGAAGTTTCGGTAGCAATCGTGTTTATTTCGATAAAGAAAGGAAGACGAAATTTGGCAGTATAAAATGATGTCATCATTCTATTTCACAGGTTCTCATCATCTGCCATTGACTATCTGAAATTACAATGGTTATATGCATGGTAGTAACGTACCCAATTATAATAAAGATTTTTGTATTTCCCAATGAATGAAAACCAAATTGATTACCCAATGCCCAAATTTTTTCAAACCGTTAAAAGTGAACTTGGTTTGGACATATATAATGGGTAATAACGTACTTTAAAGTTTAAGTGGTAGTAGAGAAGAGATACTATACAATTGACGCATCCAAAATGAAAGCATTACAATGTTTTTAGTTTAAGTTTTCATCATCAATTTATACGCTTTGAAAGTTGAAAATAAGTGGTGCGGAGGAGTAAGACAGAAAATAGAAAGAATTGATTAACAGAACAGTGTTAGCTTTTAGGTTCACATAACAACTCAAAAAACAAAAATGGTT
>CALYDD020000035.1:0-23048 GCA_944472135.2 Trichobilharzia regenti | reverse complement strand
AGTTTATAGTGAAAAACTAACCTAAAGTATGAGCAATAAACACAAGGAAAGATGTGACAAGCCAAACCCAAACAGGAACATTGTTAGTTGCAGAGAAGTTTGGATTATAAAAACACGTAAGGAAATAATGCGCAACTGTTAAAACGAAACCAGTGAATGTTATCAGATTTGGAGCTAACCAAACAGGATAAAACTATAAGTGAATTCAAGAATTCATTAGTTAATATAGAATTCATACTTGTGATAACCAGTCCCAAAACGGATGCATAATATATGTTGAAAATGGAGAATTATCAACACATGAATATTTGTAAGTTTTCAAACCGGATACCATCTTGTCTGATAGTTGGTGCATTTTTCTTGAAACTTTTTATTTCCACCTAAATTAATCAGTTTGGCAATGAAGGCTGAAATAAAAAAAACAATTTGAAAAATACATAATATGGCAATAAGTCCTTTTATAAAAGGGTTGATGTAGTAATAATAAATACTCTGGTAAGAATGAGATAAGTCAGACATATAAAACAACAATCTAAATCATGACACATTGAAACAGTACACCAACCAGACAAAAGGCCAGAATCGGTTATAATGATAAATTCAAATGGAAAAACAGAACCGTAACAATCCCACTTCAAATAAATCACTAGAGAAAGCAAGCAGAGATTGACCAATATCGAAGGTTATGAGGATAGTTAAAACAGCTAAGTAAACGTCAACATAAATGAGGAGGGCCTCGAGAAGTAGTTCAGTTATATCACCAGCAGTTGCCAAATAATGTTTTCTGATGAACAGATATCCCTCAACCTGTCAAATGTTTTCAGAAACTGGCAGTACATTTCGACTTGGCAACCTAGTTTTCCGCGATCTCACTTCAGTTAACAGCATGGTGAGAAAAACAGTGATCGACATCTACAAAGCATATTCAAACTCTCTTAGTGGGGACGTATCTACATTACTATACAGTGATCTGCCATGGAAAACTATAGCAAGACTTTAAGCCGATTAGTGACTTCATAACACACGAACAACACTACGAAGATGCAAAAACACTCAGCATTGTGGGTAACAGTCAAACGGTCAAAATGGAGTTAATACTCTGGATGGTAACTTTGCAACCTGATGATCCTGTACTGACTTATGGGTGTGTTAACTTGTTTCTTCACCTTTGCCCAGAGAGAAGAAGGAGTGGGAGTTAGACCTTTTTATGAGTCGTTTGTTAAGACAGAGGATGAGTGGACTGTGCTTACCTCGAAACGTCCCTACGAGGTCATGCAGTTATAGTATAAGTTAGAATTTTCGGTGCTCATCAGAAAAAGGAACATGGAAGGTTCACTTAAAAGAGTTGGGAAATCCTGATAGTGCACCAGGATCAAAAAAGAAACAATGATATGTGAACCGATTTTGAAGCCTGTAAGAGTGGGAGTGTAGCTCCAGAAGTCCCCTTATCATCTTGTCTGTCAGACTTCAAGCTAAACACCTGGGTAATGGCCCCTTGAAATAACCCTTTGCTTCAGTCTGAGCGTCCGATCAATATTTTAGTATTAGCATGAAACATAGAGTAACAATCGAATAGAAGGCCCCAATTACAGAGGATTCTTAGAAGCCTGGGACTTAAGGGCATCTTCAATCAACAGACATACTGAAATAGAAAACCAAAACACGTACTTCAACGAAGTCTTTTTCGATGAATTCACTCACTTAGCTGTACAATCGCAATTATACATAATTATTTTTTTGTATGTATTAGCTGTCAGACAAGAATAAAAATTAGTTAGGGTTGTTGTTTACGTCATCAAAATACTTCAGAGAATGCGATGAATAATTAAACTGTAACTAGGGGGTGAAGATTAGTATAAGAGTAATCGTGATGAGTTGTCAAAAATAGTTGCCACTGTTAGTCACTGTATAAGAGAAGTTGAATTAGTGTGTTATGGTTGCGTAACAAGATGAATGAATTAATGAGTGAGTTTTGATTAGGATGTACGTAGAAACGGGGGAAAATATAGAATTATATACGAGTTGTGGAGAAATATAAGTTATAAGGTGTAAGAAAAGCAAGCATACAAACATCAAGTGAGTAGAAATCGATACAGTTGTTGCCATGATAGCAGGAGTGGTTGAATGATTTTCTTTTGTACGCATAACTCTAGTTTTTCCAGCTGAATGACTAAAGCTTTAGCAATACAAAGGATACGAAAGCGTATCACCTTTGGTAGATTATTCTTGACTGTAGGCGTTTGTTGAGATGCAATAGTACGTCTTGACTAGGTGTTCAAAGATCGTACTCTCTATAGAGCCACTACTACGACTACCTACCTTCTGAAATAGAACTGTGGAGTCCTCAAAAATAAACTTATCCAAATTTTACTACTATGTAAGAAATGAACATATTGTAAATCACTTTGTTTTAACCATAAACTCTGTACTTTAAACTTTACCTCGGGTTTTGAATAAAATATATAGTTCTGCCTTCGACTCTCCGTCTTCTCCACCATCCCAACTGCCGTCGATCAATTTTAATCACCTGCTTTCTATCTCAAATTTTTGCAGGAGCACCGTAGTTCTTCCTACGTACTTTGGTCGACCTCCGGCAACGTCAACATTGGAGAATTAGTACTGGAGCAGTCTTCCCGCAACACCTGGAGTCTATTACGTTTATTGTGGACTTTGGATCTTTGTAAACCCAAGTAACCAAACTTTAATATATTCTTCACGTAACTAAACTGCTTTGGTATTTTATTTTCTATTTGAATTTGGGTAACTAAGCTAATAGAGTGAAAATGTCCACCACAATAATTGGTGAGCCCGTTTCGAACCTTTTTTTTATGGTTAACCCGTTTCGAACCTTTTTGTTTCGATAGTTAACTCGTTTTGAACATTTTCGTTGCTATTTTGGCCTTATAAACTCGCATTGCTTTAATTTTTTTACCACAAGTTTTGCTATTTTGTATATCTCTATACTTAAATATTTTTTTGACAATGGCTCCATTGAAACGTGTCACTATTCCCGAAGAACTTCATAAAGGCGAAGTTATACAGAACTCTTCTGTTACCGCCTTCCCGGATTCCACATCTATGAAGGACGCACCACTGTTTTGGTTACTTTCCCAGTTAACATCTCAAATGCAAGACTTACGACTGGAAGTGTCTGAGCTTCGAGCACAAAGGAACCAGTCACATACGGTATCTAAGCAACGGCGATCAAGATCTAGACGACGTTCTAGAACACCGTCCCAAAGCCGTAACATTTGTTGGTATCACAGGAGGTATGGGCATAATGCCCTGAAGTGTCTTCGACCGTGTATGCACAACAGTGGTAACACAATTCACGGAAACTCCCCAGCCAGACAGTAATGGCGACGGCTGTTACTGACAATCACCCCAGTCGCCTTTTCTATGTGAGGGATTTGACTACCGGCACATTATTCCTGGCAGATACAGGCGCCGAGGTCAGTGTTATTCCCCCCTCACTATCCAGGCGATCAGCCAAAATACCTGGAAAACTTTCACTCCGTGCTGCCAACCAAACCAACATACAGACGTATGGCGAACAGTCAATGATTTTAAACCTAGGATTACGCCGACGTCTCACATGGATCTTCATAGTAGCTGACGTACGTCACGCTATACTAGGTGCAGGCTTCCTAAGTCAATTCAATCTGTTGGTTGATATCAGCAAGAAAAAACTGGTTGACAATTGCATCCAACTCAAGATCCACGGTATTACATGTGACTACTCTGTTCATAGCATCTGCATAGAAAAGCCGGAGAGTGAAATGTTCTCTGCTTTATTGCAACGATTTCCTAAAATCCTTAAACCATCATACAACGTCGAAGATATATCTCATACAGTTACGCATAAGATCATCACAACAGGACAACCTGTGAAGGCACGTCCACGACGGTTACCACCCGATAAACTAGCAGCAGCTAAGTCGGAATTCGAACATATGATGCAGCTAGGCATCATACGACCATCTAACAGTCCATGGTCTTCACCTTTGCATATGGTACCTAAAACTAATCACGACTGGCGACCATGTGGAGATTATCGCGCTTTGAATAACGCTACGGTCCCAGACCGTTATCCAATACCTCATCTCCACGACTTCTCCTTGACCTTACATGGAAAGACCATTTTTACTAAAGTTGACTTGGTCAGGGCATATCATCAAATACCAGTCGCTCCAGAAGACATTGCAAAAACAGCAATTATCACGCCTTTTGGATTATTCGAATTCTTGAGAATGCCTTTCGGACTAAAGAATGCTGCTCAAACATTTCAGCGTTTTATGGACCAAGTTACCCAAGGTCTTGATTTCGTCTTTGTATATATCGACGATGTCTTAATTGCCAGCTCATCGATGGAAGAACATATGGAACACTTAAGCCTGTTATTTCAAAGGTTTGAACAATTTGGAGTTGTTATCAATCCAAAGAAATGTATTTTTGTTTCCCCTTCCATTGAATTCTTAGGACATCGAATAACTGCCGAAGGGATCAGACTTACCGAAGATAAGATAAAAACTATTAAGAACTTTCCCGAACCTGATTCCTTAAAGAAACTTAGACGTTTTCTCGGGATGTTCAACTTCTACCGACGTTTTATTCCATCATGTGCCTCCATAGTTCAGCCACTGACCGACCTACTTAGATGCAATTCGAAGAAATTTCAGTGGTCTGAAGAAGCAAAAGCAGCATTTAATAATGCAAAAGATGCCTTATCCAACGTTGTAATGTTATCTCACATCAACCCAGAAGCTTCACTCATTTTATGTACAGATGCATCGCAGGTAGCAGTGGGAGCAGTTTTACAACAAAAGTTCAATAATGACATCACTCCACTTGCTTTCTTCTCCAAAAAGTTGGAACATGCGCAAACTCGTTACAGCACTTTTGGCAGAGAACTGTTAGCCATCTACCTAGCAGTGAAACATTTCAGCTTCTTACTACAAGGTCGACATTTTACTATCTTAACCGACCATAAGCCTCTTTGTTATGCTTTCACCACTTCGTTGGACAGACACTCTCCGAGAGAAGCCAGACAACTGGATTACATCTCACAATTCTCAACAGACATCCAGTTCATCAAAGGAGATTCCAATATCGTAGCCGATTCTTTGTCTCGATGTGACGTTAATCACCTATCTTCGATAGATATTAGCTTAGACAATATTGCCAAGCTGCAGAAAAATGACGCCGAACTCCATACTTGTAGACGAAACTCCTCCCTACAGTTGCAGGATGTACCTATTCCCCTGTCTGATACAACTATCGTCTGCGACGTTTCAACGGGCGTTCATAGACCTTTTGTTCCACTAAGTTGTCGAAAACCTTTGTTTGAACATCTACATTCATTGTCTCATCCTGGAGTGCGTGCTACGGTCAAGTTAATCAGCGAGCGTTTTGTTTGGCCCAAGATGAACTCCGATATTCGGAAATGGGCCCGACAATGCTTGCAATGTCAAAGATCCAAGGTACATCATCATACCGTCACACCTCCAAAGCAGTTCAATTTACCGGATAAACGATTTCAACACGTTCATATAGATATTATTGGACCATTACCGCCATCCAGAGGATTTACTCATATACTTACTGCGATTGATCGATTTACCCGATGGGCTATTGCTTGTCCACTCAACGATATATCTGCAGAAAATATCGCTTTGGTTTTCTTAGATCGCTGGGTGTCAAACTACGGAGTACCCACAACTATTACAACAGACCGAGGAGCTCAATTTCAATCAACTCTGTTTCGAGAGTTTACGAGACTCCTTGGAGTGAACCATATCTCCACTACAGCTTATCACCCTGCAGCGAATGGTCTGGTGGAACGTTTCCATCGACAACTGAAAAGCTCGCTTATGGCACAGGCTGACTCATCTAAGTGGAGTGAAAACCTACCATTAGTTCTTCTCAGTATCCGATCAACTGTAAAAGAAGATTTGGGATGTACACCAGCTCAACTTGTGTATTGTACTACCCTCACATTGCCTGGTCAGTTAGTTCCGTCTAATGATTCAACTGAAGTAAATATCTCCGACTTCACCAACCGCCTTACCCAGCAAATGCTCAGCTTAGACCAGTAGCCCCTCGCCAATCACTTCAGAAAGTTCAAGTAAATAAGAATCTACTCACTAGCAAATTTGTATTTGTTCGCATCGATGCCATTCTGTCTGTCTGTCTGTTTTCGACATAGAGCTTTGCACAAATGTGCGGAAGTTCAAGTCGCCACACTCCGTGTAGCACGCGAAGCAAGAGAAGAAAGTACAAGAAAAGCATAATAGAAACAGTGAGCAGAGGTGTGAGACAAAGGAGGAGTAATAACGAAGAACAAAACAGTTTCATTGGAGATCATAAGTCACAAGGAGTGGATGCATCTGCGCCAGCCACTGAGAACGATTTTGAGCCATGTCACCAATTGTTTCCAACCATAGATGCCACGATGCCATTAGAAAAGGTTTACAACATCCATATGAAGGTCCTTTTCTAGTACTTAAACGCACCGATAAATACTTCACGCTGAACAAACAGGGTAAACCGGAGACTGTTTCTATCGATCGTCTTAAACCAGCGTACACCGACAGCGGATATGAAACACTACCAACGCCGGCACCAATAAACAATCAGCAAGTCAATGCAACTCCAACTCTCCCGCTCTTCACTCTTCCCCCTGTACAGACACGCAGTGGACGGCAGATCTGTAAACGTGCCCGCTATGTTCATTTTATTGACTGACATAAAAAAGTACGTTAACCTCATTTAGACATTCTTCTAATTACTATTGTTGTCGAGATTCATTTCATTATAACCATTAATATCTATTAGTATTATTGTTTGCTGTTCGTTAACTGTACTGCAAGCACACGCATTCACCAAGTATATGTATATATCTATTTATATATGAATTTCACAAATGTTAATGAACATGTCATGGTTTATTATGTACACAAATTTTTTATTTAAAATTATAACAAGTTTTCATTTTTTTTTAAATTCCTGTATGTGCTTGTATGTGCTAAACTTTATACGACACGGATGCATTCCATACATCCTGATCTAACTTTGTATCCTTATTGTTGTTATTTTTTGTTATCCTTATTGTTGACATTGTCCCTCATTTATATTGCTTATATTCATATAATCGTCCACGAGGACAGTACTGATGGTCCTCCGGACCTCTAAGAGGGGGAGCCCTGTGGAGTCCTCAAAAATAAACTTATCCAAATTTTACTACTATGTAAGAAATGAACATATTGTAAATCACTTTGTTTTAACCATAAACTCTGTACTTTAAACCTTACCTCGGGTTTTGAATAAAATATATAGTTCTGCCTTCGACTCTCCGTCTTCTCCACCATCCCAACTGCCGTCGATCAATTTTAATCACCTGCTTTCTATCTCAAATTTTTGCAGGAGCACCGTAGTTCTTCCTACGTACTTTGGTCGACCTCCGGCAACGTCAACATTGGAGAATTAGTACTGGAGCAGTCTTCCCGCAACACCTGGAGTCTATTACGTTTATTGTGGACTTTGGATCTTTGTAAACCCAAGTAACCAAACTTTAATATATTCTTCACGTAACTAAACTGCTTTGGTATTTTATTTTCTATTTGAATTTGGGTAACTAAGCTAATAGAGTGAAAAGGTCCACCACAGAACAAAGTGAATGGCATTCGAACTTAGGGAAATCCATATATCAGGTCCACAAAATAATGAATATAAATGCAAGTGAACGATAGTCTTAGAAAATCTCCAAAGACAATCGATTACGTTCAAGTTTATTAACTGACTGACTGGTTTAAACGTAGAACTTTGCAAAGATGTGCAACAATTCACTTAGCACACCAAACGAGAAGAGAGTAAAATGATATTTAGAACAGAGATACGAGACAAAAAGAACAGTAATATGGAAGAACAATATAGTTTTACTGGATATTATAAACCACAAAGAGTGAATGCATCTGCATTATGAATTGAGAACGATTTTGAACCATATCACCAGTTGTGTCCAGCCACTGATTTTCACCGTCCCGAGGACCCCAACCAGTCAGGAAATCTACACCTCCCTAGATGACTGGTTGGCTTAAACTAACTGTTGTGGATTTCATTGACTGATGAAGTCATGTTTCGGTTTGAACATCACTAGCTCTTTTCCAGCCTGATCCATCTTTTGTCAACTTACACTACTCGTCAAGGAAGACAACTGCTGTGTATGCGTAACACATGTCCTACCATTTCAATCGGTGTAACTTCACAACCTCGTCCATTGATTTCCCCTGCTTACCAAGCACTCGACACCTAACCTTAATACTGTTCATCCTATTACATCACATAATACGGGAGATAGAACGCATGCACCTATGATCAAATACAGCCAGCCAAGCTTTCCATATCTTCCACTTTCAATGGCCAGGTCTAACAGGCTTATAGGATGACAGAGCGAACTGACTACTGAGCAGTACCCAGCCCCTTTGGTCGACAGCCGGCCGGATATCACGTCTAGGCCAGAGATAGCGTAGGTTAGCGTATACCAAATGAGCCCTCTGTATCCGTTGTGTTGAGATTACGTAAGCGATCAACCCGCTGAGACTGTCTGATGGAACTTCTTATATAAGTAAAGTGGCCCACAGGCTCAGTGATCACTTCACTCTTTAAGCTAGGAATCAATGTTTTCCAGTCCTGTAGCATTATTTTACATTGTGCGGGAGCGAATTGCATATCAAACATACGCAGATTCCAGCTCAAGGTGTTAAGAAGACTCTGCATTCTGTCAGAATCTTCACCTAGGACTATATCACCCGTATATTCGTAGTCAACGAGATTATTCTCTGACAGTAACAAGTTTGTCTTGAGTCTCCGAAGTCAGTTAGGGTTAAGTCCATTAGTACATCTATGATGAAATTAAACAGGTACGGTGCCAGTGGGCATCTCTGTCTGTCTGGATTCAACATAGAACTTGGCACCGAAGTGCAGCAGTTCGAGTTGCCACCTTCCAAATAGCACACAGATATAGACAAGAAGATGAGTGAAGAGAATCAATAGAGTTTGACACATATAAGAGGGAAACAGAATGGGTAATGGTAGAAAGGAATATGAAAGATTACAGAGACTGAATACATCTGCGCTGGCCATTGACAACGATTTTGAGTCATGTCACCTATAGTCTCCAGCCATTGATTCCTAGAGTCAGTCCCGAGGGCCCCAACCCGGAAGTCTGCATCTCCCTACCTGACTCAGTTTAACTGTCAAGGATTTCATGGATTGATTAGGCCATGTTGTTGTTTGGCCACCACTGGCTCTTTTCCAACCTGCACCTATATCGGCTAGCAATGCCCGTCGGGGGAGGCGATGGTTAGGCATGCGCAGCATGTCACATAGCCATCTCAGTCTATGTAACTTTATAGCCCCGTCGATCGATTTTCCCTCTTTGCCCAACACTCTACGCCTAACGTCAACATTACTTACCTTATTCAACCACCTAACGTGAGACAGAGATCGCAGACATCTATGATCGAAAGCAGTCAACCTTTTCATGTCTTCAACGCGTATTGGCCATGTTTCAGAGCCATAGAGAAGGACGGAGCGAACTGATGAGCAGTACACACGTCCCTTGGTTGATAACCGGATGTCACGCCTACGCCAGAGATGGTATAAGGCAGCGAAAGCAGCTCGAGCTTTTCGGATCCGTGCTGAGATTTCATCGCCAATCAGTCTGTTGGTGCTAATACAACTTCCCAAATAGGTGAAGTGGTCAACATGTTCTATCACTTCACTCCCTATCACTAAGTTAGGAGTTGACGTGGTCCAGTCCTGTAGCAGCACCTTACATTTTGTAGGGGCGAATCGCATGCCAAACATACGAAGATTGCCGCTCAAAGTGTTCAGAAGACTCTGCATTTTGTCAGCATCCTCCCCTAACAGGACTATGTCATCTGCATATTCTAAGTCTATAAGACTATTCCCTGGTAACAAGTCGATTACTAAGTCATTACGTTCAGTTAAGGATACTTCCATCAGCATATCTATGATGAAGTTAAACAGAAATAGGGAAAGTGGACATCCCTGTCGGACACCACTGGTTGTTACCAATTCAGATGACAATTCCCCATAAGCCCTTACACGACTACGTGAGTTTGAATAGAGTGCCTTGATTAGTGCAATGTACTTTCTTGGCACTCCCTTCACAGTCAGACATTGCCATAGTACCTTTCGATCCACGGAGTCGAAGGCCGCCTTCAAGTCAAGAAATATGACAATTGTTGCACGTCGAAAAGTGTGTCTATGTTCTAGAATCTGTCGAAGAGTGAAGATATGATCTATGCACCCTCTACCTGGTCTAAAGCCTGCTTGATTTTCCCTTGTCTGTTCCTCCCGAGTTATGCTTAGTCTATGCATGATTACTGAGCCTAGGATTTTAGAGACTATGTTCGTTAGGCTGATCCCCCTATGATTATCACACGAGGACTTGTTTCCCTTCTGGAATATCGGTATGATAAGTGACTTACCCCAGTCTGATGGCACTGTCTCTGATTCCCAGACTTTGCCTAGTACCTCAGTTAATCTACAAACTAGTATGTCACCCCCATATTTAAACACCTCCGGAATAATTCCGTCGGGTCCTGCCGCTTTGCCTCGTTTCAAATTACTGATAGCTTTGTGACTTCACTTACAGACGGCGGACCAGTGTCTATATCCCATTCGGGTGTGTTCTGGATGTCGGGGAGGTTCAGTGTGGCTGTAGGCAAGTTAAATTGTCCCTCAAAGTGTTCTTTCCAGCGTTCAAGGCGTCTATCCTGAGAGCTAATTAAGGAGCCATTTTTCTCAGAAATAGTCTCACTTATGATTTGCCTTCTCCCACCCGTTTCCCTGATGAGTCTAAAGAGTTGCCTATCGCCGATGCTTTTTCCATCTCTTTTGCCTTTGTCAGCCACCACTGTTTACGGTCCTTGTGGAGACTTTTAGTAAGTTTCCTTTTGTGCAGCTTGGTTCTCACCACTTCAGACAAAGAATCTCACCTCGCTGACTGCATGAGTTCCAGTAGAGTGGCTTGATCAGTGAGATGTATTTTCTCGTCATTCCCTCCACAGCCAAACATTGCCATAGTACCTCTCGGTCGACAAAACCAAATGACGCTTTCAGCTCAAGGAATCTGACTACTGTTGTACGTCGTTTAGTATACCTATGTCCTAGAATCTGTCGAAGGGTGAGGATACGATCAATACATCCTCTTCCTGGCCTAAAGCCTACCTGGTTCTCTCGTGTTTGTGCCTCTTGAGCACCACTTAGTCTACGCATTATTATTGAGCCTAAGACTTTAGATACTATATCAGTCAAGCTAATCCCTCTGTGATTATCACAGGAAGAGTTGTCTCCCTTCTTGTATGTCGAATTGATCAGTCACTTACACCAACCTGACGGGACTTCCTTTGATTCCCAGATGCTGTCTGGTTACTCAGTTAACGCAGACACTACACTGTCTCAACTCCGTTGAACACCTCTCGAGCCATTCAATCAGGTGCCGCAGCTTTGCTTCGTTTCAGATTAGTGACAGCTTTAGTAACCACAGTTAGGGACGGAGGACCTGTCTTTATCCCATTCAGGGAGGCTTTGGATGTTTGGTGGGTTGACCGTGGCTGTAGGCCAACTGAATTGTCTCTCAAAGTGTTCGTTCCAACGTTCTAGTTGTCTATCCTGGGAACTAAACATGGCGCCATTTCTTTCAGAGATTGTTTCACTTATCATCTGCCTTTCACCATCTGTTTCCCTGATAAGCCTAAGTAGTTGTCTGATATTACCAATCGCCGATGCCTTTTTCATCTCTTTTGCTTTTGTCTCCCACCACTGTTCACGTTTGTTACGGAGGCTTCTTGTTAGTTTTCGTTTGAGTAGCTTTCGCTCCTCATAATAATCCGAGCTAGCCGGAATCAGTCTACTTGCGTCAATCAGTTCGGATTAGGTAGTAGAAATCCAATGGCTCTTACTAACTTATGGTTTTAAGTTATTCAAAACCTCAACAGTTGTGTCTATAGTTAGCTGTTTGTTGTGCTATGTTCTCTTAGGGGGAATCTTGTTTTCCGTTTCAGATACCTATTTCGTTATTTCTTCACTAAATAGGGACTCAGAGTCTCGATCTAGTTGGGGACATAACTGCTTCGCTGCTAGCAGCTTTTATTTCCGTTTAATTGTAAGCATAAACGTGCGCGAAACATGGAGTGATCGGCGTTTACGCAAGTGTTCCAGAAGGAGTGACAGTCATCTACTGATTCTCGCCAACGATACCCTACAACTATGTGGTCTGTTTGAGACTATCGTTGATTTGGTGGTGGAGGTCGCCAGGTTAGGCAGTGTCTCTCTTTGTGCTTAAAGTTAGTGCTGACTAGAAACAGATGATTATCTGAACAGAACTGTAGAAGACGACCACCGTGGTCCGTTTGTCTGCAGAGTACTCCATACGTACCACGTATGTACTTCCCAGTCTGGCACAACTTTCCTACTTGGGCATTGAAGTTGCCTGCCAAAACAATTATTTCTGGGTGTTTTGCTTTTTGCATCAAATTAAACAATTTCAGGTAGAAGTCACCGTTTAGTTCACCTGAACTGCGGTCGGTTGGGGAGTAAGCGGAGACTATGAAAAGACAGTGATAGGTAACGCCGTCCTTCTTTCCTCTAACATACCTTTTTTAGGCGGACAGCACACATACGACCATCTACTGGGATACAGTCAAGAAGTGATTTTCCTGCCCTAAAAATCAATGCTATCCCTGTATCTGCGAGTCCTCAAGTTCATTGAGACAGTTATCACATCTAAGGAGAATTCCAGTCACCTCATCCTAAAGTTAGCACTGAAGATGCTATATAGGAAGACAACGAGGGCCTTACGACTCAACTGTGCAGCTCAGAGAACTCAGCTACACTACACCCAACTAGACTATACACTCAAAATTCACCACTCATGTTGATTTCATGAATCAGGTATTCAACAACAATGCATTTGATTGTTATTCTCATGAACGAATAGTCTCATATTCTCTTCATCATTTTGGCCTTCGGTATTATCTCTACTTTTATCAGCCGTTGGTTATCACTTAAAATCTTAGCCTGTATGTACTGTTTTGAGTCGTAGCGTCACTACTCGAGTTGTCTGGTGTCAATGTGGCAATAAATGCTAGAATAGATGCTACACTACGCCACCGGATTACCATTAGTAATCGTTTATTTGCTTTTAGGTCGTTATCCTAGGGTAAGAAACACCTAGTCAGAAAAGAGTTGTTTTTGTTATCTGACTGTACACCCATGGATTGCAGGTCGAACGAAATGAATAAAAAGTTCTTTCAGCAGCTGAACGACCTCAACTAAATACCAGGCACATCATGATACTAACTGCAGACTTTGGAAAATAATTTAGTTAGCTTACAAAGCCAATATACATTGTTCTAAATCACACTTCTTCGTGAAAAACACCAACTGTTGTTGTACTTCACACCTTCGTAAGATGCATTTAAAATAAGTTTGCAAGGAGCAAACTCGGTCCACATTCAGTTAATGGATGCATCCACCACGTGTTTGTCGCCCTGAGTCAATTGTTGGGAAAGGCAGCCAAACCACGACGTCGCACAGTAGGTTTAAAGACAAATGTGTTGGGGTGGCACTTGTCGATAAATCATATATCTCTAGATAGGGTCCAGAAGAGTATACAACTTAGTGACTCAAGATGTTTTCTGATTAAGATCGTGATGCGAATCAATGAACATACTGCAATTTCCGCGTTTTAAGTGAATCATTTGAAATAAATCGGATACCCAGCAGAACACGTATAGTTTGTATATCTCCGAAATCACTAAATCATTCTGCTGAATGTAATCATCAAAGTGGGTTAAAATGCATTTTCGCAATAACATGTATCATCGTATGTAAATAAAACACTCAAATTGTTACGAATATAGAATATTTGAGAATGAAAGACTCCCCATCACTTTGTGCAAATATTAATTAGAATATTTTCGTTTTGGTATGTATGACTTAAAGGATATTCTTTACACTAGATGCACCCAAAATGCATCAAGAGGAAGAAACCAGCTCCTACCGAAAAGTGAGAATTTAACACTGTTTCAACAATCTGAAGTGATAATATTGAACTGGGAATGTCGATGAAGAAGACACCATATATAAAACAACGTAATTTAACTTGCCAATAAGTAGAGACTAACTCCGCCATCAGAAAGACGTAAGACCGTATACCGTTCATTATCCTAACTGACTATCCCCCGACTTAAATTTCACTTCATATCTTTTTGGTTTATCCTCATGATATATGCTAAAAAGTTAAAGTACCTTCCAAATAATCAATGTCTCGCGATAAGAAATACAATCAAACTAGATTACTGCGAATGGGAAATAATAAAACATTCTAAGGACTTTCCACTGGGATCATGTGAAGATACTAGCTACGGCAAAAACGGACGTTATCTCACAATTTACAGAATTCGAAATTTTTCATTGTGCTAAAAAATTAGCGGCATTCTAAGTAAGATGTTACTTTGCCTTAGTGCTTGATCTGACAATAAGAAACCAAAGGATTAAGTGCATTGACCAATTTACTTACTTATACAATGTGATCATTCCAGAAGAGCCGAAAAATCCAGATTAGCTAGAGGAAATATGATACAAAATGTATTTATTCAGGATATGGTGGCACCAAACAAAATGCAACACCATTGCATATTGTCCAAGGAATTGATTTAGCGTGAAACCTTAATGCAGCATCTAAATGCACTTAACGGAGTCATAAAGAAACTTACGTTCAATGAGCCCTTACATTGTACTAGTATCATCGAAATTGAAGCCGACCTATAATTACTAAAACAGTGATCATGCATATCATATCATTCACCGTACTGCTTTTCTATATTTACAAATATATTCACGTTAAGTTGCAGAAGCTACCTGCAAAAAATAACCCAGCTAGCATTATTTCCGGGTGCACTGCAGACTCTGGGACAAAAAACTTAGGGAGCATAAAAATACGTGGGACAATGTCCCTAAGCCTGTCCTTAAAAGTCTGGAATGCACTCTACATCTGCCCCGAAAAATCTGCAAAGCACCCGAAAAAAGTGCTAGCTGGGAACTGCTGTGGTAAATTTAGAAAATCCTTGACTCAATCCTTTATCACAAATTAGTTACTCATGATAATAAATAGCCTCAAGACTTTGACACTTGCCCACCCTAATGAATAAACAGAACTTCTAACATTGCAGATTAGTAAGTACTGTGATTCAGATAACTAGTCCGTTAGTCACCCATTGATCCAAATGCGCAAGCTTTTGTATACGTGGTTGGTGTTGCATGATATTCCTATGAAATGGTGAGAATGAAGAGGCTTCTGGAAAACAGTGGCCATATATGGTACTCAGTCACAACTGAAATATCAGCATATCGTACAGTATGTATTTAAAGGGATTTGTACATTTATTAAGGAGCCAGAGAATCACGAATTTAGATAGGAGTACAGATAAAAGCGTCCTAATTTTTTTCTGCATTATATCGATTAAGTCCGTTGGCCCTAAGTTCATGTCACGGGCTCGAAGAAAACCATAAAACCAATTTGACTTGGCGTGACGTGACTGTACTTGTCGAAAGCGGTTGTCAGCAAGCATCATGCGTGAATGTATTAGTCTTCATATTGGTCAAGCGGGTGTCCAGATGGGCGATTCGTGTTGGGAGTTCTGTCAGACAATACAACTCCCAACACGAATCGCCCATCTGGACACCCGCTTGACCAACATGAAGACTAATACATTCACGCATGATGCTTGCTGACAACCGCTTTCGACAAGTACAGTCACGTCACGCCAAGTCAAATTGGTTTTATGGTTTTCTTCGAGCCCGTGACATGAACTTAGGGCCAACGGACTTAATCGATATAATGCAGAAAAAAATTAGGACGCTTTTATCTGTACTCCTATCTAAATTCGTGATTCTCTGGCTCCTTAATAAATGTACAAATCCCTTTAAATACATACTGTACGATATGCTGATATTTCAGTTGTGACTGAGTACCATATATGGCCACTGTTTTCCAGAAGCCTCTTCATTCTCACCATTTCATAGGAATATCATGCAACACCAACCACGTATACAAAAGCTTGCGCATTTGGATCAATGGGTGACTAACGGACTAGTTATCTGAATCACAGTACTTACTAATCTGCAATGTTAGAAGTTCTGTTTATTCATTAGGGTGGGCAAGTGTCAAAGTCTTGAGGCTATTTATTATCATGAGTAACTAATTTGTGATAAAGGATTGAGTCAAGGATTTTCTAAATTTACCACAGCAGTTCCCAGCTAGCACTTTTTTCGGGTGCTTTGCAGATTTTTCGGGGCAGATGTAGAGTGCATTCCAGACTTTTAAGGACAGGCTTAGGGACATTGTCCCACGTATTTTTATGCTCCCTAAGTTTTTTGTCCCAGAGTCTGCAGTGCACCCGGAAATAATGCTAGCTGGGTTATTTTTTGCAGGTAGCTTCTGCAACTTAACGTGAATATATTTGTAAATATAGAAAAGCAGTACGGTGAATGATATGATATGCATAATCACTGTTTTAGTAATTATAGGTCGGCTTCAATTTCGATGATACTAGTACAATGTAAGGGCTCATTGAACGTAAGTTTCTTTATGACTCCGTTAAGTGCATTTAGATGCTGCATTAAGGTTTCACGCTAAATCAATTCCTTGGACAATATGCAATGGTGTTGCATTTTGTTTGGTGCCACCATATCCTGAATAAATACATTTTGTATCATATTTCCTCTAGCTAATCTGGATTTTTCGGCTCTTCTGGAATGATCACATTGTATAAGTAAGTAAATTGGTCAATGCACTTAATCCTTTGGTTTCTTATTGTCAGATCAAGCACTAAGGCAAAGTAACATCTTACTTAGAATGCCGCTAATTTTTTAGCACAATGAAAAATTTCGAATTCTGTAAATTGTGAGATAACGTCCGTTTTTGCCGTAGCTAGTATCTTCACATGATCCCAGTGGAAAGTCCTTAGAATGTTTTATTATTTCCCATTCGCAGTAATCTAGTTTGATTGTATTTCTTATCGCGAGACATTGATTATTTGGAAGGTACTTTAACTTTTTAGCATATATCATGAGGATAAACCAAAAAGATATGAAGTGAAATTTAAGTCGGGGGATAGTCAGTTAGGATAATGAACGGTATACGGTCTTACGTCTTTCTGATGGCGGAGTTAGTCTCTACTTATTGGCAAGTTAAATTACGTTGTTTTATATATGGTGTCTTCTTCATCGACATTCCCAGTTCAATATTATCACTTCAGATTGTTGAAAGTGTTAAATTCTCACTTTTCGGTAGGAGCTGGTTTCTTCCTCTTGATGCATTTTGGGTGCATCTAGTGTAAAGAATATCCTTTAAGTCATACATACCAAAACGAAAATATTCTAATTAATATTTGCACAAAATGATGGGGACTCTTTCAGTCTCAAGCACAATTGTGCTTTCATGGTGGACAACGAGGCGATTTACGAGATATGCCGTCGAAATCTGACCATTGATCGACCATCACACACGAACTTGAATCGTCTGATTGACCAAGTTGTGAACTTGATAACAGCTTCACTTCGATTCAGTGGCGCATTGAATGTGGATTTGAGCGAGTTCCAGACATTAAGCCTCGAGAAATATGACAACTGGATAGAACGTGGATCAAGCTAAGAAATGTTTCGATAAAATAAATCGACTTTAAACACAAGCTGCAATGTCTTGTAAATGGTGTCTTACCAAGGTAAGGAAACAAATCAAACTGACCAGACCGATCCCACGTTCCAAAACTACCGAAACTCCGCCATGAAGAGTGACCTCATAGTAGACTATTAAAAGTATCTGGACATTTTGGCATTGATCCACTAAATGAGAAGCAATTTGAAGTCATATTGGGTTATCTTCCAACATAAAGGTTTTTAATTTCGGCCTTCTAGACTCGTGCTTACGTTACACATACAAAAATTCAGATCTTAACAGATTTCTCATCCAAGAATCGAGACTCCTAATATTGAGATTATGGTGTAAGTGTTGAGGTTAGACTTAAGATAGTCTTCGATATCACCACACTTACTAACAACTTCACCGTCTTATGACTTTACGAGTACTCTACCTAACGTGTAAGTACTGATTAACTCAATCAAAGTTTAAAAGCTAACAATGGAAAGAATTCTTAGTATGAGTTGTATTTAACGTAACTAAATAACAGATTTAATAAATAAAGCGACTATACAACTTATCTGCAGACGTTACTGGAGGTAGGCTCGGAGAGTGTGCAGAAAGAGAGCACAACAAGAGAGCGAACCAATGAACGTACGGGGGTGAGGATATACATTGTTGCGTGTTATATTTTCCGCCACTAATTTTTTTTCATCTTTCATTGGCTAGAATGGTGGCGGTCAATTGGAGTTTGAATTGTCCTTGGGTGCGTGCTGTCGGGTGCTGTATTTGCGTGGTTGTGTTTGCGTCGTTTGCCAGCATATGTGATTACTGTAAACGTGTATTAAACTATTGTAACGCTTTGTTTTTCTTTGTTTGTGCATGTACTAGGCATTATTTGTCGTACAATTCGTTGTTTGGTCTATTGGTTGCTTGCGATGTCAACGAACCGGTGGGTTCTTGTGTTTTTCTGTAATTTAGGTTATACGTGCGGCATTTTCTTGATGGTTATCGATCATCCCTGTATTTCAATGTTGTTTTTTTACGATTTATGTTGGAATAGTTGTGACATAGATGGATCCTAATTGATAACTTTATTTTAGTCCGTTGCAGGTAGTCAATTCGAGTGACAGGAGCACAGATTTAAGTGGAATTTTTGGTGAATACATACTTGGAAAGCGTTTCTTCAGCTGGGATGAATTTGAGAAGTCATTAGCAGAATTTCAAAAAGTGAGGAAGTCATTTAATGCTAACAGTGTAGTTATCCTACACTCACTATGTTCATAATTGCAGCAAAACGATACCGGATGCCAGGTTTAAGTACGCTTATGTTGGTTTTAAATGCACTTTTGGAGTGAATCGTACAAGACGTGGATTGAAATTGAAAAACAAGTCGTAAGAAGAAGTGTAATATGATTTCATGAATATTGCAGGTCTAAATGTTGCAATTGCTCGTCTTCATTTCGCGTGGTTTTGCATCATAGTGAATACATAATTGCTTCCCACAATATGGTGCATAACCATCCATGCAGCAGGGTGTACATGCAGAATGACCCATGGTATAGACGACTAACAGTTGAAGAGAAAGAAAATATTGAACCACTTCTTCAGCAATCCCACTCATCCGATGAAATAATAATGCATGTTAAGGAGAAGTACAACAAGGATATAACTCGCATTGACGTTGAAAATATGAAAGCCGCAGTGAATAAAGGTAACGTTGACGTACTTGTTACATACTTAAGGTATTTCGAGTCGTCGTGACATTTTTGAATTCCTAAAATCCCGTGGGAAGTTAATGGAGTATTATTCCGATGAGCCGATCAGGAATTCACTAACAAGAATTTGTTTCGCAACCTATGAGCAAATGGAATTGTATAAACAGTTCCCTGAAGTTGTTGGTATCGACTCGACGTATAATACGAATAAGGGGAAGTAAGTTTACCAATTCATTAGTCAACGTGCAGGTATTCTTTGTTCCAGCTACTTGTGACGGATAATTTTGGTCGTGGACGACCAGTTTTATTTGCGTGGACTAGAAAAGAATTCAAACGAGATGTAGTTTGGATATTAGACTGTTTCCGGCAAATAATGGAAGACACCTCGAAAACAGAATCCTTCATTATGGATTGTGCGCAAGCTGAAATAGCAGCCGTCAAGTTAACGCACAGACAAGCGCACATTGTTTTGTGTTCTTTCCATGTTTGCCGAGCTTTCTGTCGGAAAGTAAGTTTTTCAAAGCATACTTTACATTTTATTCGTAGACAAGAAATCCCATTGTGAAGAACTACTTATGCCGTCTAGTGCAGTGTAAAAGGAGATCAGAGTAATGCCTCTATTGTTCTCATTTTGCAGATTTAATTTCTACTTCAGAGTTATTAGCAGATTGGATGCTAATGTCAGTCAATACCTACAACGTCTCAGGATTTTCATCATGAGCTGACATTAGTTAGAGAACCATTGGAAAACCTGGGAGTACTGGACAGCTGTTTCGTCCTAGTTTGGGACTCTTCAGCAGTACGCACCCACCGGGATTCGAACCCAGGACCTTCCGGTTACAAAGCGAGCTTGTATACCATTAAGCCACTGGGACCCTATCCAATGGTCCTTGAATTCTAACTTCTGCCAATTCACGACATAGCGCGACCGCTAGCCAATGTCTTCGGCGAGTATTTGTCCTCACACCCGACCAGCTGCACCCTACTGGTCACGACTTCCCACTGGAACCCAGGTAACTACCTACCTGAATAGGGCCAGTCGCCAGTGAGCATCTCATTGCTATTCAAGTGTTGGTTTGTAGGGATTTGATTGGTTTCAGGATTTTCATCATGAGCTGACATTAGTTAGAGAACCATTGGAAAACCTGGGAGTACTGGACAGCTGTTTCGTCCTAGTTTGGGACTCTTCAGCAGTACGCACCCACCGGGATTCGAACCCAGGACCTTCCGGTTACAAAGCGAGCTTGTATACCATTAAGCCACTGGGACCCTATCCAATGGTCCTTGAATTCTAACTTCTGCCAATTCACGACATAGCGCGACCGCTAGCCAATGTCTTCGGCGAGTATTTGTCCTCACACCCGACCAGCTGCACCCTACTGGTCACGACTTCCCACTGGAACCCAGGTAACTACCTACCTGAATAGGGCCAGTCGCCAGTGAGCATCTCATTGCTATTCAAGTGTTGGTTTGTAGGGATTTGATTGGTTTCAGGATTTTCATCATGAGCTGACATTAGTTAGAGAACCATTGGAAAACCTGGGAGTACTGGACAGCTGTTTCGTCCTAGTTTGGGACTCTTCAGCAGTACGCACCCACCGGGATTCGAACCCAGGACCTTCCGGTTACAAAGCGAGCTTGTATACCATTAAGCCACTGGGACCCTATCCAATGGTCCTTGAATTCTAACTTCTGCCAATTCACGACATAGCGCGACCGCTAGCCAATGTCTTCGGCGAGTATTTGTCCTCACACCCGACCAGCTGCACCCTACTGGTCACGACTTCCCACTGGAACCCAGGTAACTACCTACCTGAATAGGGCCAGTCGCCAGTGAGCATCTCATTGCTATTCAAGTGTTGGTTTGTAGGGATTTGATTGGTTTCAGGATTTTCATCATGAGCTGACATTAGTTAGAGAACCATTGGAAAACCTGGGAGTACTGGACAGCTGTTTCGTCCTAGTTTGGGACTCTTCAGCAGTACGCACCCACCGGGATTCGAACCCAGGACCTTCCGGTTACAAAGCGAGCTTGTATACCATTAAGCCACTGGGACCCTATCCAATGGTCCTTGAATTCTAACTTCTGCCAATTCAGGTAGGTAGTTACCTGGGTTCCAGTGGGAAGTCGTGACCAGTAGGGTGCAGCTGGTCGGGTGTGAGGACAAATACTCGCCGAAGACATTGGCTAGCGGTCGCGCTATGTCGTGAATTGGCAGAAGTTAGAATTCAAGGACCATTGGATAGGGTCCCAGTGGCTTAATGGTATACAAGCTCGCTTTGTAACCGGAAGGTCCTGGGTTCGAATCCCGGTGGGTGCGTACTGCTGAAGAGTCCCAAACTAGGACGAAACAGCTGTCCAGTACTCCCAGGTTTTCCAATGGTTCTCTAACTAATGTCAGCTCATGATGAAAATCCTGAAACCAATCAAATCCCTACAAACCAACACTTGAACCTACAACGTCGTTGGATGCATCGACGAGAATTGTGGGCGGCCTGTTTCAGAGATAACGTGCTGACTTTTGGGAACGATACAAATAATCGTGTCGAGAGTTCCCACAAGCAGATGAAACGGTTTTTGCAAAGATCTGATAGTCTGCATAAAAGTATGCTAAAGGTGTATAAATGGCATAAACGAAGTTTTTCAATAATACAGCAGGAGGCGAATATTGCTCAATCACGATGCTTCACGTATCCCTGTTCACAAAGTTTAATCCCAATTATACGGTTGCTTACACCATACGCCGCGAGGAAGGTAATACGTGAATACCAATTGCGACGATGGGCTACTGTTGAGTTCGAATCCTTTGATTATGTATTTTTCAAAGAAAATGGGAATACAGTGCAGGTTGATCTGAGTGCTTGCACCTGCACGTGCTTTACATTTCAGACCTGTCGGTACCCCTGCCGACACTTGCTTTTGGTCCACTTCAGAAAGCCGTATTTCACAGGTATATTTGCGTTTTTATGACTACGTTTTTAATGTATAATGTAATGTAATAATCAGTTCATAGTTATCTTAACTCTTTTTGTTCCACCTTTTGTAGTTAACCATGTGATGCATAATTGTAAACAATGGACGTGGTCACGCAACTTGTTCGCATCTCAAAGTACGTCGGCAGTTATCCCTCGAAATCGAAGTAACATATACGATACCAAAAAGAAGATTATCAATGCGGGTATGGACAGAATTAATGACAAATTTGGAGAAGTGTTTGCCAATGCTTATGCAGACGGAGTAATCGCAGGAATCAATCGTGTTCTTAATATGTAAATAAACTAAATTTTTGTCATAATGAAAATAAAATTTTCATGTAAACTTTGTTGTCTTTCAATTCATGTGTTCACTTTGTGAGCACGGCATGCTAGACCGGTGCTCTCTAGGACTTTCACTACTAACAATACGTAAGTGGAATTGTGTAGGAACGATGTCGGTCAGCATACGTGTTAAATTATAAGTATTTCAGTTAGCTAACGTGCATACGTATCATAGTCATATACAAGTCTTTAGGGACAATAGTAGGCATACCTTAGGCACTGCATTCGAGTCCCAGTTCTTATACGGTTACGTGTATTCGAAAGTATTGCATTACTAATGT
>CALYDD020000034.1:0-23084 GCA_944472135.2 Trichobilharzia regenti | reverse complement strand
TGGTTAATCTTGTTTGTGTCTGGACATTCCACAACTTACAATCGTCAACCTGTGAAGGGTTGTAGGCGTACTGGTGTAAGTCCTGCAATTCTTCAAGGGTATTCCATCAAGACATGAAATGCGAGTTTGTGTGTACTGTTTGTATATACGTTTGGTGTGTCATATCAATTGGTGTTATTTGAATTCATTGTGTTTACTCGTTGTTTTCGTGTCTTGTTGTTATTGCATAATTTTGTTAAAATTTTCGTCGTGATTACTTCTGAAGTTGTTTCTAGTCTTCTACGTTCGTGAATGAATTGATTGATGTTAAGGACAGCAGATGGGTCGTATACGCCGGGGAGGCTAGGCTATTGCTGAGAATGAAATGCACACGGAGATAATTGTTAGCTGCGGTCCGACACGCCGGGGAGAAAGAGTGTAAACGACTGAGGCTCGCATGCGTCACCGCTACTAGAACTGAGGCAGAATGAGTGAAAAGCGATTTCAGTGATAATTGATAGTGAATAGAAAAGAGGATGCTTGAAGAGTATCATGAGGTGCTGCTATGGTCACGTTGCATTCTGCAAGAGTCATTCTAGTAAGTGGCGATTGTGTTGCAAGATGTCAAGAGGAGGTCTCTGTCTGGAGGCGCAGGTCGTCAGCGATGTGTGAGATTGTGCTGTGGGTATGCTTGTGGTGTGTTGGCTTTCCTGTTTGTTTTCCATTTCAGCTCTGTCCGTGTGACCCAGGTTCTCGCAATGGTATCCAAGTCGACGTGCATTGGTCGTGAAGGAAAAAAGGGTTGGATCCCTTTTTTGCCGGGGAGTGTCAATGGAGTTGAAGATTGAACGATCAATTCTTGGTTGTTTGCTCAAAATCAACTTCCTCGATTTTCGCGGAGGCATCAATACGACAGTCATGGTCTCATCGGTCGCTGTTCAGAAAGAAGATTTAAATATCGTCAGAAGTAACATAACGATTTATTATTGTAATATTTGTTTACAGACCTTAGTTTTCTTAGTTTGCTTAGTGATACTTGATTTATATGCTGGTGTAACAATACATAATACTCAAGTCAACAATTGGTGTTCTGGTTTTTTCGTCCGTTGTTACTAAGCGTTTCTCAGAAATCTTCTAAGAACAGCGTGGGCCCGAGCGTAGCGAGAGCTGGGCAATAACGGTTTATGAGACTTTGATGACATATGTATTGACCAGGTGACCAGAAAGTTTAAAATCCAAGTCAATAGGAAAGCGTCAATACAAATGCAAAGATGGTTGAGGGGAGGCGCAATTATATCACTCATGAAGAAATTCAAATCATTTCAGCTTATGCTAAATATTGCGTTGAAGATGTTGTCCAGAAGGGCGACGAGAAAACCGCAACCATACCAACCAGCTCAGAGAAGAATTCCACCGACAACTGAAGGCAACAATGGACAATACTCCAGCTGGTTACATTAAAATACTAATGGGAGACATGAACGCCAAACTGGGACCAGACAACACAGGAAGGGAACTCATCATGTGTAGAGAAGCTCTCGGAGAAGTGAACGAAAATGGAGGACTCTTCGCCGACTTCTGCGCCTTCAATGAACCAGTGATTGGTGGCAGCGTATACAAACACAAAGATATCCACAAGGCTACATGGGTGTCACCAGATGAGCGAACCAAAAACCAAATTGACTTCATCTCAATCTCAATGAAGTGGAGGCGCAGCCTACTGGACACAAAAGTAAGAAGAGGAGCAGACGTTGGCTCGGACCACTATCTTGTACAAGGGACAATCCAAATCAAACTAAAAGCTTTCAGAGAAGGAGGAGCTTCAGACAGACCACGAGCCAAGTTCAACACTCAAAAACTGAAGGACCAGGCCACAAAGGACATGTTCGTTGCAAACATAAGGGACAAAGCCGAGGCACAAATCAACACCAGCGAAGAGGTCGGCGTCGAAAAGCACTGGGACAACTTGAAAACGGTGTGGAGTCAAACCTGCATGGGAGTCCTAGGTAGAATGAAGCGGCCGGAACGCGGTGCTTTCAACGTTCGCGTTACATTTTTACGTGATTCGTTGCTTAAAATCTATCTTTTTGTAGTACTTGCACAAGTACTATGCATCCTCCATACCTGTGACCACTAACTCTCATTTCCAATAGTTATGGTTAATCAAAGTAAAAAGCAACGAACCCAATCCCCTGTAAAACTGGTGTCCAAACAATTCTGATGGAGAGAAATGTAGGTGAGAGACAACGGTTATAAGCAATCGATAGTGTTCTCTGAGCCGGTTGGTTTAGCTGGGGTTTTCTCGTCGTCCTTCTGGACAACATCTTCAGCGCAATATTTAGCATTCGAAATCGGTGACATTTTTGCACGTGTTTGCTCTGAAATTTATTTACTGCTTATTGTCATATAATTCTTGAAATTATGGTCCAAATCTCTAAAAAACGTGTTCGTAGAAACACAATTGTTTTAGATAGTGGCTTAAATTCGGTTATAACTGCATTAGCGCCTCGTAATACAGTATCAACTACTAGCTCTCAAAATGGTTTGAGTGCAGATCTCACTCCTGTGATACAGGTGAAAGATGTTCTGTTAGAGAACTCTGAGTTCTGTAAACTAAACCTCCTTTTGAAAGATATGCAGAGGCAAGTAAGTGAAATTCAGAAAAAATTAGATCAGTTTGATAGTATGTCACTGCCAATCTCAAATACCACGGAGAGCCGTTGTGATATTGGCCAGGTTAAGTGTTTACTGGATGTAACTCAAAACAAGCTTTCGGGTTTAGACCCAATAGCCTGTCTTTTAGAAAGGCATCCTAAAATATCTCCAGACAACCTAAATAAAGCTGAAAATCTGATTGACTGCTTGGCTACGGAGGTGATGAAGCGTATAACCTCTTCTCACCAAGCTATAGTTTACAACGTCCCAGATTCTCTGCCCCTGAAAACTGTAAGACACAAAATCCTGATTTGTTGCGGCATGGCTAGTGTTCCATGTGAATGCAAACGACTTCGTAAAAAGTCTAACCAGGCTAATTGCCCAATCATTTTTAAATTCAGTAATTCCCTTGATGCTAGTAAGTTTACTAAATGTCAGGATCACTTAAGACTGAATAGCAGTTATAAGTCTATAACCGTAGCTCAGGATAAAACACCGTGTCAGCGCAGAATAATGCGTAGTAATAACCTGGTCACCTCCTCTAGCTTAGATTTACCTAAAAAGGATCGTGCACAGCAACAGACACCTAGTGCTGAAACTAGCATTCAGCAAACTACACAACAACCACGCTTGCCAATGGAACTAGGAACTGATTTAGATACCAGTACCCCTGTAAACAAAGCCTCATCGAAAGATGTTAAAATGACTAGAACTTCTGCAAGTTGTTCTAAGAAATTTCCCCCCAAACGTAGTAACCTCACCACGATGAACAAATTTCGCAGGGTTGAGACTAATGATGGGGAAGAATACTTTGTATTCAATAAGCCTGCTGAGAGTAAGAATGTCAACAAACCATCACTTGTTACGAAAAACTCTTCTCGAAACATAAGTACATCTGGAGGTTTTCCGCATGCTCCACCTTATAGAAAGTCAGGCTCCAAGACTCCTAAAGTCTTGCAGCCAAAGCACCTTCCTTCACAATTCCCTTTAAGTTATAAAAACAACCCGAAGGTGTGTACCGGTATGACGAATAGCAGTTGGATGGGTAGACCTTCTGATGCTATGCCTTTTAACCGTCAACCTAGGCCCAACCTGTACTACCCTTATATCCAGGAACACATGGTAAATTTTCCAGGTGTCCTGAATCACTGGTACGACCCATGGCACCTAGGACCACCTCATTGCACACCAACTCCGATGTGCAGACACCCAGTCCGACCTCCTTTTCATTCATAAATTCTTGCGGTGCTGACGCACAAATAGATTTAGGTTATGGTGACATTTTAAGCCAGTTTGTAGTATCCCGTGACTTATTCACGATATTGCTAATTAATGCACGCTCCTTAATCAATAAGATATCTGAACTAAGGACATTATTATTAGTCGCCAAGCCTACTGTAGCTCTGATTACTGAGTCATGGTGCTCATCCTCAGTACTTGATGTGCATATAGGTATCGATGATTACACTGTACACCGTGCAAACAGAGATTGCAAGCGTGGTGGAGGATGTCTCATATATATACATAACTCATTTGTAGTCAGTAAGGTGGAAGATGAAACAATGAATAATGTACCTGACTCACTCTGGGTTGTCTTACATGGAGATAAGTACAAACTTCTCATAGGCTGTGTTTATCGAGCACCAAGCGCAACAAAAGAAACTGATGCGTTATTAGCTAAATCGTTTGCACACGCATCCTCGTTTAGTGCTAATTACAAAATAATTGCAGGGGACTTCAATCTTCCAGAAGTCAATTGGCTAACTAGTTCCGGCCCCCAACGCTTCGACGAATTACTTGCCACTATCGACTGTTATGGATGGCAACAACACGTCCAGACACCTACTCGTGGGGACAACATTTTGGACCTTGTTTTTTGTCATGACACAATCCCAGTATCCACTTATGTTGGTAATAGATTTTCCAGTAGTGACCATAGAATGGTACTCTGCTCTCTGCCTTTCTCACCACTAAATACAGGAAACAAACAAGACTCAGGAAGCACAATATGTCGTAGTTACAAATATACAGACTGGGGATTAGTCCAAGAACTTATTCGACTCTGTCAATGGGATGACTATTTTACCACTGACTCCCTGGAGGCCTTAGTAACCCTGTTTTACAGGAATGTTACCCTCTGTCTAGATACAGTTGCCCCAAATAAAATAGTGAAATTAAGTAGACACCGAACTGAATATATTCCAAGGGCACACCGTAATTATTATTATTATTGTATCCTTTAGTTCCTAGAGGAACATAGGGCTTCAGCTGCGCACCTCCATTGACTTCGGTTTTCTGACAACTTTTTCACCCTGCTCCAGGTCTGCCCACATGCTTTCATCTCCTCTTCACATGACCTCCTCCAAGTCACCCTTGGACGACCAACTCGCCGCCTCCCTTTCGGGTTCCACTCGAGGGCTTGTCTAGTGATGTCACTTGTTGGTTTCCTCAGCGTATGGCCAATCCATCTCCATTTCTTTCTGCCTATTTGTTTCACAATCGGTTCCTGATTGGTTCGCTCCCAGAGATCCCTGTTGCTGATCTTTTCTGGCCATCTGATCTTGAGTATTGAGCGGAGACAGTTGTTAATGAAGGTTTGAAGTTTGTTTGAGATGCTCTTTATGACTCGCCAAGTCTCTGATCCGTATAGTAGCACTGACTTCACATTGGAGTTGAAAATCCGGATCTTATTTTTGATGCTGATTGCTGTTGACCTCCACACAGATTTGAGAGTAATGAAAGCTTGTCTTGCTTTTCCGATTCTGGCTTTGATGTCTTCGTCAGTTCCGCCTGTAGTTGAGACGATGCTTCCCAGGTAGGTGAAGGAGGTTGTTTCTTTCAGGTTCTTCCCATTTATGCTTATTGTGGTCTGTTGTTGCTGTTGATGTTGGCAAGGAATCTTCATCACCTCTGTTTTATCTATGTTCACGTGAAGTCCTATCTTTGATGCTTCTTCTGCCAACTTGTTACTTTTCATTTGCATATCTTCCAGTTTATGGGAAATCAGGCACACCGTAATAAGTTAAGGAAACTGAAGAAACAGTACTATTCCACTAAGGACATATCACTATTGCTCTCAATCCACGAGTCTCTTGAATCTATCAAGCGCCTACGTTCTCAAAAGGACCTCGACGAAGAGTTAACGGCACTTAAAAGTACCTCCAAGGTTTATAACTTAACGGCACTTCTTAAAAAACGAATGCAGTCAGCGAGGGAAATCCCATACTTACTTCACGACAAAGTAATCTACAATGAACCTGCCACTATCTGTGAACTGTTCAGTGATTGGTTTGCAAACTTTAGTTTAGAAACACATATGCCTGGCGAAACCGCTCCCCTTACTATCTCTTCCCTTGAAAGCATTGTGTTCACTAATCAACTAATAGTAGAAGCAATTAAAAGCCTTAAACCTTCCACTAGTACGGGACCGGATGGCCTCGCTTCGATAATTTTCAAAAACAGTCGGTGTGATATACCCCTGTTACTTCTTAAATTCTTCTCAATATCTATGGACACTGGCACTTACCCTAGTGAGTGGAAAACTAGCTTCATAATTCCACATTACAAATCTGGTGATAGGGCAAACGTCCGCAATTACAGACCCATAAATATAACCCCAGTTATCTCACGAATCATGGAGAAAGTTGTAAAAGATCAATTGTCAGACTACCTAATTAGGGAAGATCTTGTTACAAGGTCTCAACACGGATTTCTCAAAAATAGATCCTGCGTTACTTGCCACTTCGACTTTTTCAACTGCATCACTAGTAATCGCGAAGCACGTAAGCTAGTCGTTGTTCTATACTTCGATATATCTAGGGCATTTGACATGGTATCTCACAGTATTCTCTTTGAGAAGCTGTACTCTTGTGGAATTCGCAACCCATTACTGAACTGGTTAAAATCATTTCTAAGCAACAGGGTACAAATAACCAAAGTTGGATCTGTATTGTCTCATCCTAGGCAGATCTCAAGTGGGGTCGTGCAAGGTAGTGTCCTAGGTCCACTTTTATTCACAGTCTACATTAACAGCATTTGCAAGTGCTTCACCTCAGGTAAACCATTCCTATATGCTGACGACCTCAAAGTCGTCTACTCCTGCTACACTCATGAATTAAGCGATATGGTTACCAAAATACATCTTGAACTAAGTAGCCTTGCAATGTGGTGTGCTGAATCCTGTCTAAATTTTAACATTGACAAATGCGGCTGGATTTGTATCGGCAACAGTAAGCTTGATCTAAACCTTGAAATAAATGGGCGAAAACTAGCTAAGCTCAATTCAGTCGTAGATCTCGGTATTAGATACTCTAGTAACCTAACGTTCGCTGAACAGACTGATTATGCCAGACGTAAAACGCGAAGGCTGATAGGATGCATAACGCGCAATTTCTTTTGTTGTGAAACTAGGGTTTTATTATACAAAGTATGTGTCCGACCTATCTTAGAATACTGCACGTTTATTCTTAGCGGACTAAGACAAAATGACAAGCTTAAATTAGAGGGAGTGCAACGGCAGTTTACTTCAAGAACTCTTGGTTTAGAAAGTGGTCTGGAATACCATGAGCGATGCGTAAGACTAAGATTAGAACCCCTCTGGAAAAGACGCCTTAAGCTAAACCTTATCTTTTACTACAAGCTAAGTAATCTTCTCTTGCATTCCTCCGAGCCAGTAACTAAACCTACCGCTGTCATCAGTTACAATCTTAGAAATCATCACAACCTAGCTGCTATGGAGCACTGTCAGACTTACGTGCGGTACAACTTCTTCTTAAATAAGTTTTCAGTCATTTGGAATAGACTACCAGCTAATGTGCGCGATGCAAACACACTTCCAGTGTTCATCTCCTCAGTCACCAGACTGCTCAAAGATGACAATGCACTTATACGTCTGACTCTTACACCCTCTTTTTCACCCCACATAGATATTTTAAGTTGTTTAAACGTGTAGTTACAGCAAACTACAATTATAAATTTTAATATTATTGGAACTAGATGATTAACATTTCTACACAGGACAGTAATATTAGTTCACACATAATATAAAAGTTAGCATAACGGGACTAGTTAGTTTGTGTACCAAAATAACCACAGTTACTAAACAGAATATATATGTATATATTTATTAATCACTCCTTAAGGACTCCCGTTGCTTTCTTTTGCGTTGCTGTTGTTTGTCTTCTTTTTTCTCTCACCATTTCAGCTTCCATTTGACTTTTTGAATGAGAATGAATAATGTGGATATTTGACCATTTACAATGACAAATGGTGGGGAGGCGCAATTATATCACTCATGAAGAAATTCAAATCATTTCACCTTATGCTAAATATTGCGTTGAAGATGTTGTCCAGAAGGACGACGAGAAAACCGCAACCATACCAACCAGCTCAGAGAAGAATTCCACCGACAACTGAAGGCAACAATGGACAATACTCCAGCTGGTTACATTAAAATACTAATGGGAGACATGAACGCCAAACTGGGACCAGACAACACAGGAAGGGAACTCATCATGTGTAGAGAAGCTCTCGGAGAAGTGAACGAAAATGGAGGACTCTTCGCCGACTTCTGCGCCTTCAATGAACCAGTGATTGGTGGCAGCGTATACAAACACAAAGATATCCACAAGGCTACATGGGTGTCACCAGATGAGCGAACCAAAAACCAAATTGACTTCATCTCAATCTCAATGAAGTGGAGGCGCAGCCTACTGGACACAAAAGTAAGAAGAGGAGCAGACGTTGGCTCGGACCACTATCTTGTACAAGGGACAATCCAAATCAAACTAAAAGCTTTCAGAGAAGGAGGAGCTTCAGACAGACCACAAGCCAAGTTCAACACTCAAAAACTGAAGGACCAGGCCACAAAGGACATGTTCGTTGCAAACATAAGGGACAAAGCCGAGGCACAAATCAACACCAGCGAAGAGGTCGGCGTCGAAAAGCACTGGGACAACTTGAAAACGGTGTGGAGTCAAACCTGCATGGGAGTCCTAGGTAGAATGAAGCGGCCGGAACGCGGTGCTTTCAACCTTCGCGTTACATTTTTACGTGATTCGTTGCTTAAAATCTATCTTTTTGTAGTACTTGCACAAGTACTATGCATCCTCCGTACCTGTGACCACTAACTCTCATTTCCAATAGTTATGGTTAATCAAAGTAAAAAGCAACGAACCCAATCCCCTGTAAAACTGGTGTCCAAACAATTCTGATGGAGAGAAATATAGGTGAGAGACAACGGTTATAAGCAATCGATAGTGTTCTCTGAGCCGGTTGGTTTAGCTGGGGTTTTCTCGTCGTCCTTCCGGACAACATCTTCAGCGCAATATTTAGCATGAAGTGAAATGATTTAAATTTCTTCATGAGTGATATAATTGCGTCTCAGCGCAACCATCTTTACATATGTTGTCAATGGAGTTGAAGATTGAACGATCAATTCTTGGTTGTTTGCTCAAAATCAACTTCCTCGATTTTCGCGGAGGCATCAATACGACAGTCATCGTCTCATCGGTCGCTGTTCAGAAAGAAGAGTTAAATATCGTCAGAAGTAACATAACGATTTATTATTGTAATATTTGTTTACAGACCTTAGTTTTCTTAGTTTGCTTAGTGATACTTGATTTATATGCTGGTGTAACAATACATAATACTCAAGTCAACAATTGGTGTTCTGGTTTTTTCGTCCGTTGTTACTAAGCGTTTCTCAGAAATCTTCTAAGAACAGCGTGGGCCCGAGCGTAGCGAGAGCTGGGCATTAACGGTTTATGAGACTTTGATGACAGTTTCTGACGATAGAAACAGATCTGGCGGATTCAAACAGTTGGTGAAAGTTTGGATAGTCACCGTTCATCTTTCCTGGTGCCGGTCAAGTCCTCTTTGAACAAGCAATATCTGGAACTTTTTTGGAATTGGGTCAAGTTCAACAATGCCTGGGTCAAAGAAGGGACAGAGTGTCTTGGATGCAAACAGGAAAGTAAGTCATGGTGACTTGTCTGTTAATTGTAACGATGTGTCTGATGTTAAACGCGATATGGTTGATGTTACTGTTTCGCCGTTCAGGGATAATAGGAACATCAAACTCCCTAAATTAGAACCACGGTGTTTTGATGGAAACCCGGCTGATTATTTACAATTTGTAAAGGAGTTTGAGATCATGTTGAGTGGTTTTTTATTAAATGATGAATTGAAATTGATGTATTTGATGAGATATTGCACTGGAGATGCTGCAAGAGCTATACAGTGTTGTAAGTTTATGAAGCCAAAGGAGGGCTACGATGAGGCTATGAGCATATTACGCCAAAGGTTTGGAAGACCTTCGATGATTGCAGGGAAATTATTCGAGGCTGTTGAGGGTAATGGTGGTCAATTACAGGATGACTCTCAGGCACTCACTGAGTTTTTAGATAATTTGCTAATTTACAAGAATGGAATGATTTCGATGAATCGAATGAGTGACCTCAACTCGAGTTTTATCCTAGAAGTAATAGCAAGACGTCTACCTACCCGACTGCAAAGGAAGTGGGTGAAGATAAGCTCCCGTATGGAGGATGAGGGTATCGAGCCAAAGTTTGATGATATCCTGAAACTGGTAAATACTAGTGTTAATCAATCTATGAGCAAGTTTTCCAGTCTGTTAGATCTCACCCCTAGAATAGAGCAGTCTGAGGGTAAAACACAATCATTGATGACGAATAAGCCTCAGAGAGGTGGATATCGAGAAGACTCCATGATGTCTAGTAATGCATATAGACCTAGTGAGTGTAACAGGTTTCGTAGTACATCCTCAACAGATAAGTTACAAGATGCAAGGCAAACACGGCTTTGTTTTACACGTGTGCAAGAGGTGCATACAGAAGTGAACTGTGAACCAGTGAGCAAGTTCAGTGATAAGCTAAATGTAAACTCCAGGTCTGACTCCGAATTGTGTGACGATAACGGTGTTGTGAAGAAGTCTGTAGTTGCAACTGGTAAGCCGTTGCTGAATAGAGTGTCACAGAATAGAGTTACTGCTTCAGAGTGGAGTTCTGACTCCACAAGTTTACAAAGTATAACTAGTCAGAGTGAAGATATAAAACCTTTAATGATTTGTGAGGAGGAACCAAAATTGTCTACTTCTGTTATTAAAGAGTTTGAAAATGATGAACTTGACGGTAAAGTGAATATTCGTGATAATGATCATGATGCTTCACATTTGTCTTTGGTTGATCATTATGAGATGAGGGATATGCCTACTACTGCTAAGTTAAATAAAGGTTCTGTACAACTACAACGTGAAGTAGAATTGAACGCAGATGCAGTTCCAGAAGGTGTGCATACTTGTGAGACAGTCAGTGTAATTGATCAGCGTGTAGCCCACCTATCATCAGATGCTATTTCTAAACCTGAGCTGATAGTAAAAGACAGCAGTGGTGGTGGTCTTATAGGTAGACAAATTTCTGAAAGCCGAGCAACAACAGCTTTTGATCCACCGCTAACTTCATCAACTGATATCAATCAGTCGTCGTTGGTGCTGTCATCCACAATGAAAAAGACACCCATCAACTCAAGTATCTTGTGCAATGACTATGATAGTATTGGTGCGTTTGAAAAGACGAAAGATATTGCTCAGTTTAGTGAGAATAAGCCAAATGTAAACGAGAGAGTAATTGTTAAATTGACTTGCACGAATAAAGGCATTTCTAGTTTCAAGTTACTATTTGAATGTTATTATCTTTGGTGTAAATTACTCTGTTTCTATACTTGGTTGATGAGATATGTCGTGTGTTTGTTGGTCATCTACATTCTGCGATACAATGACATGGGCGTGTTGCCGTTCAGATTTGAGGATATAGCTGATAGAAGGAAGTTAGCAAATGAACTATGCGACGATTTTCCAACCTAGGGCGTCAACCTGAGAAGGGTTGTAGGCGTACTGCTGTAAGTCCTACAGTTCTTCAAAGGGTAGCGCATCAATGAGCAGTCCAATGTGCTTGGTGTATGATCTTGTACATATGTTCATATTGTATATACTGAATTGATATCATTTATCATCTAGCTGTTGGTAATTCTGTTTGTGTCCGGACGACTTTCACTTGGATCATCAACCTGAGAAGGAATGTAGGCGTACTGCTGTAAGTCCTACAGTTCTTCAAGGGTAGTTTGTCGTGTCAGGATCCACAACATTTGATGTGTTGATTGTACATATGTTTGTGTTAAATAGTTGTGTGAGTTCCAATTGATGTAATTGTTGGTTAATCTTGTTTGTGTCTGGACATTCCACAACTTACAATCGTCAACCTGTGAAGGGTTGTAGGCGTACTGGTGTAAGTCCTGCAATTCTTCAAGGGTATTCCATCAAGACATGAAATGCGAGTTTGTGTGTACTGTTTGTATATACGTTTGGTGTGTCATATCAATTGGTGTTATTTGAATTCATTGTGTTTACTCGTTGTTTTCGTGTCTTGTTGTTATTGCATAATTTTGTTAAAATTTTCGTCGTGATTACTTCTGAAGTTGTTTCTAGTCTTCTACGTTCGTGAATGAATTGATTGATGTTAAGGACAGCAGATGGGTCGTATACGCCGGGGAGGCTAGGCTATTGCTGAGAATGAAATGCACACGGAGATAATTGTTAGCTGCGGTCCGACACGCCGGGGAGAAAGAGTGTAAACGACTGAGGCTCGCATGCGTCACCGCTACTAGAACTGAGGCAGAATGAGTGAAAAGCGATTTCAGTGATAATTGATAGTGAATAGAAAAGAGGATGCTTGAAGAGTATCATGAGGTGCTGCTATGGTCACGTTGCATTCTGCAAGAGTCATTCTAGTAAGTGGCGATTGTGTTGCAAGATGTCAAGAGGAGGTCTCTGTCTGGAGGCGCAGGTCGTCAGCGATGTGTGAGATTGTGCTGTGGGTATGCTTGTGGTGTGTTGGCTTTCCTGTTTGTTTTCCATTTCAGCTCTGTCCGTGTGACCCAGGTTCTCGCAATGGTATCCAAGTCGACGTGCATTGGTCGTGAAGGAAAAAAGGGTTGGATCCCTTTTTTGCCGGGGAGTGTCAATGGAGTTGAAGATTGAACGATCAATTCTTGGTTGTTTGCTCAAAATCAACTTCCTCGATTTTCGCGGAGGCATCAATACGACAGTCATCGTCTCATCGGTCGCTGTTCAGAAAGAAGAGTTAAATATCGTCAGAAGTAACATAACGATTTATTATTGTAATATTTGTTTACAGACCTTAGTTTTCTTAGTTTGCTTAGTGATACTTGATTTATATGCTGGTGTAACAATACATAATACTCAAGTCAACAATTGGTGTTCTGGTTTTTTCGTCCGTTGTTACTAAGCGTTTCTCAGAAATCTTCTAAGAACAGCGTGGGCCCGAGCGTAGCGAGAGCTGGGCATTAACGGTTTATGAGACTTTGATGACATATGTATTGACCAGGTGACCAGAAAGTTTAAAATCCAAGTCAATAGGAAAGCGTCAATACAAATGCAAAGATGGTTGAGGGGAGGCGCAATTATATCACTCATGAAGAAATTCAAATCATTTCACCTTATGCTAAATATTGCGTTGAAGATGTTGTCCAGAAGGACGACGAGAAAACCGCAACCATACCAACCAGCTCAGAGAAGAATTCCACCGACAACTGAAGGCAACAATGGACAATACTCCAGCTGGTTACATTAAAATACTAATGGGAGACATGAACGCCAAACTGGGACCAGACAACACAGGAAGGGAACTCATCATGTGTAGAGAAGCTCTCGGAGAAGTGAACGAAAATGGAGGACTCTTCGCCGACTTCTGCGCCTTCAATGAACCAGTGATTGGTGGCAGCGTATACAAACACAAAGATATCCACAAGGCTACATGGGTGTCACCAGATGAGCGAACCAAAAACCAAATTGACTTCATCTCAATCTCAATGAAGTGGAGGCGCAGCCTACTGGACACAAAAGTAAGAAGAGGAGCAGACGTTGGCTCGGCCCACTATCTTGTACAAGGGACAATCCAAATCAAACTAAAAGCTTTCAGAGAAGGAGGAGCTTCAGACAGACCACGAGCCAAGTTCAACACTCAAAAACTGAAGGACCAGGCCACAAAGGACATGTTCGTTGCAAACATAAGGGACAAAGCCGAGGCACAAATCAACACCAGCGAAGAGGTCGGCGTCGAAAAGCACTGGGACAACTTGAAAACGGTGTGGAGTCAAACCTGCATGGGAGTCCTAGGTAGAATGAAGCGGCCGGAACGCGGTGCTTTCAACGTTCGCGTTACATTTTTACGTGATTCGTTGCTTAAAATCTATCTTTTTGTAGTACTTGCACAAGTATTATGCATCCTCCGTACCTGTGACCACTAACTCTCATTTCCAATAGTTATGGTTAATCAAAGTAAAAAGCAACGAACCCAATCCCCTGTAAAACTGGTGTCCAAACAATTCTGATGGAGAGAAATGTAGGTGAGAGACAACGGTTATAAGCAATCGATAGTGTTCTCTGAGCCGGTTGGTTTAGCTGGGGTTTTCTCGTCGTCCTTCCGGACAACATCTTCAGCGCAATATTTAGCATGAAGTGAAATGATTTAAATTTCTTCATGAGTGATATAATTGCGTCTCCCCGCAACCATCTTTACATATGTATTGACCAGGTGACCAGAAAGTTTAAAATCCAAGTCAATAGGAAAGCGTCAATACAAATGCAAAGATGGTTGAGGGGAGGCGCAATTATATCACTCATGAAGAAATTCAAATCATTTCACCTTATGCTAAATATTGCGTTGAAGATGTTGTCCAGAAGGACGACGAGAAAACCGCAACCATACCAACCAGCTCAGAGAAGAATTCCACCGACAACTGAAGGCAACAATGGACAATACTCCAGCTGGTTACATTAAAATACTAATGGGAGACATGAACGCCAAACTGGGACCAGACAACACAGGAAGGGAACTCATCATGTGTAGAGAAGCTCTCGGAGAAGTGAACGAAAATGGAGGACTCTTCGCCGACTTCTGCGCCTTCAATGAACCAGTGATTGGTGGCAGCGTATACAAACACAAAGATATCCACAAGGCTACATGGGTGTCACCAGATGAGCGAACCAAAAACCAAATTGACTTCATCTCAATCTCAATGAAGTGGAGGCGCAGCCTACTGGACACAAAAGTAAGAAGAGGAGCAGACGTTGGCTCGGACCACTATCTTGTACAAGGGACAATCCAAATCAAACTAAAAGCTTTCAGAGAAGGAGGAGCTTCAGACAGACCACAAGCCAAGTTCAACACTCAAAAACTGAAGGACCAGGCCACAAAGGACATGTTCGTTGCAAACATAAGGGACAAAGCCGAGGCACAAATCAACACCAGCGAAGAGGTCGGCGTCGAAAAGCACTGGGACAACTTGAAAACGGTGTGGAGTCAAACCTGCATGGGAGTCCTAGGTAGAATGAAGCGGCCGGAACGCGGTGCTTTCAACGTTCGCGTTACATTTTTACGTGATTCGTTGCTTAAAATCTATCTTTTTGTAGTACTTGCACAAGTACTATGCATCCTCCATACCTGTGACCACTAACTCTCATTTCCAATAGTTATGGTTAATCAAAGTAAAAAGCAACGAACCCAATCCCCTGTAAAACTGGTGTCCAAACAATTCTGATGGAGAGAAATGTAGGTGAGAGACAACGGTTATAAGCAATCGATAGTGTTCTCTGAGCCGGTTGGTTTAGCTGGGGTTTTCTCGTCGTCCTTCCGGACAACATCTTCAGCGCAATATTTAGCATTCGAAATCGGTGACATTTTTGCACGTGTTTGCTCTGAAATTTATTTACTGCTTATTGTCATATAATTCTTGAAATTATGGTCCAAATCTCTAAAAAACGTGTTCGTAGAAACACAATTGTTTTAGATAGTGGCTTAAATTCGGTTATAACTGCATTACCGCCTCGTAATACAGTATCAACTACTAGCTCTCAAAATGGTTTGAGTGCAGATCTCACTCCTGTGATACAGGTGAAAGATGTTCTGTTAGAGAACTCTGAGTTCTGTAAACTAAACCTCCTTTTGAAAGATATGCAGAGGCAAGTAAGTGAAATTCAGAAAAAATTAGATCAGTTTGATAGTATGTCACTGCCAATCTCAAATACCACGGAGAGCCGTTCTGATATTGGCCAGGTTAAGTGTTTACTGGATGTAACTCAAAATAAGCTTTTGAATTTAGACCCAATAGCCTGTCTTTTAGAAAGGCATCCTAAAATATCTCCAGACAACCTAAATAAAGCTGAAAATCTGATTGACTGCTTGGCTACGGAGGTGATGAAGCGTATAACCTCTTCTCACCAAGCTATAGTTTACAACGTCCCAGATTCTCTGCCCCTGAAAACTGTAAGACACAAAATCCTGATTTGTTGCGGCATGGCTAGTGTTCCATGTGAATGCAAACGACTTCGTAAAAAGTCTAACCAGGCTAATTGCCCAATCATTTTTAAATTCAGTAATTCCCTTGATGCTAGTAAGTTTACTAAATGTCAGGATCACTTAAGACTGAATAGCAGTTATAAGTCTATAACCGTAGCTCAGGATAAAACACCGTGTCAGCGCAGAATAATGCGTAGTAATAACCTGGTCACCTCCTCTAGCTTAGATTTACCAAAAAAGGATCGTGCACAGCAACAGACACCTAGTGCTGAAACTAGCATTCAGCAAACTACACAACAACCACACTTGCCAATGGAACTAGGAACTGATTTAGATACCAGTACCCCTGTAAACAAAGCCTCATCGAAAGATGTTAAAATGACTAGAACTTCTGCAAGTTGTTCTAAGAAATTTCCCCCCAAACGTAGTAACCTCACCACGATGAACAAATTTCGCAGGGTTGAGACTAATGATGGGGAAGAATACTTTGTATTCAATAAGCCTGCTGAGAGTAAGAATGCCAACAAACCATCACTTGTTACGAAAAACTCCTCTCGAAACATAAGTACATCTGGAGGTGTTCCGCATGCTCCACCTTATAGAAAGTCAGGCTCCAAGACTCCTAAAGTCTTGCAGCCAAAGCACCTTCCTTCACAATTCCCTTTAAGTTATAAAAACAACCCGAAGGTGTATACCGGTATGACGAATAGCAGTTGGATGGGTAGACCTTCTGATGCTATGCCTTTTAACCGTCAACCTAGGCCCAACCTGTACTACCCTTATATCCAGGAACACATGGTAAATTTTCCAGGTGTCCTGAATCACTGGTACGACCCATGGCACCTAGGACCACCTCATTGCACACCAACTCCGATGTGCAGACACCCAGTCCGACCTCCTTTTCATTCATAAATTCTTGCGGTGCTGACGCACAAATAGATTTAGGTTATGGTGACATTTTAAGCCAGTTTGTAGTATCCCGTGACTTATTCACGATATTGCTAATTAATGCACGCTCCTTAATCAATAAGATATCTGAACTAAGGACATTATTATTAGTCGCCAAGCCTACTGTAGCTCTGATTACTGAGTCATGGTGCTCATCCTCAGTACTTGATGTGCATATAGGTATCGATGATTACACTGTACACCGTGCAAACAGAGATTGCAAGCGTGGTGGAGGATGTCTCATATATATACATAACTCATTTGTAGTCAGTAAGGTGGAAGATGAAACAATGAATAATGTACCTGACTCACTCTGGGTTGTCTTACATGGAGATAAGTACAAACTTCTCATAGGCTGTGTTTATCGAGCACCAAGCGCAACAAAAGAAACTGATGCGTTATTAGCTAAATCGTTTGCACACGCATCCTCGTTTAGTGCTAATTACAAAATAATTGCAGGGGACTTCAATCTTCCAGAAGTCAATTGGCTAACTAGTTCCGGCCCCCAACGCTTCGACGAATTACTTGCCACTATAGACTGTTATGGATGGCAACAACACGTCCAGACACCTACTCGTGGGGACAACATTTGGACCTTGTTTTTTGTCATGACACAATCCCAGTATCCACTATGTTGGTAATAGATTTTCCAGTAGTGACCATAGAATGGTACTCTGCTCTCTGCCTTTCTCACCACTAAATACAGGAAACAAACAAGACTCAGGAAGCACAATATGTCGTAGTTACAAATATACAGACTGGGGATTAGTCCAAGAACTTATTCGACTCTGTCAATGGGATGACTATTTTACCACTGACTCCCTGGAGGCCTTAGTAACCCTGTTTTACAGGAATGTTACCCTTTGTCTAGATACAGTTGCCCCAAATAAAATAGTGAAATTAAGTAGACACCGAACTGAATATATTCCAAGGGCACACCGTAATAAGTTAAGGAAACTGAAGAAACAGTACTATTCCACTAAGGACATATCACTATTGCTCTCAATCCACGAGTCTCTTGAATCTATCAAGCGCCTACGTTCTCAAAAGGACCTCGACGAAGAGTTAACGGCACTTGAAAGTACCTCCAAAGTTTATAACTTAACGGCACTTCTTAAAAAACGAATGCAGTCAGCGAGGGAAATCCCATACTTACTTCACGACAAAGTAATCTACAATGAACCTGCCACTATCTGTGAACTTTCAGTGATTGGTTTGCAAACTTTAGTTTAGAAACACATATGCCTGGTGAAACCGCTCCCCTTACTATCTCTTCCCTTGAAAGCATTGTGTTCACTAATCAACTAATAGTACAAGCAATTAAAAGCCTTAAACCTTCCACTAGTACGGGACCGGATGGCCTCGCTTCGATAATTTTCAAAAACAGTGGGTGTGATATACCCTGTTACTTCTTAAATTCTTCTCAATATCTATGGACACTGGCACTTACCCTAGTGAGTGGAAAACTAGCTTCATAATTCCACATTACAAATCTGGTGATAGGGCAAACGTCCGCAATTACAGACCCATAAATATAACCCCAGTTATCTCACGAATCATGGAGAAAGTTGTAAAGATCAATTGTCAGACTACCTAATTAGGGAGGATCTTGTTACAAGGTCTCAACACGGATTTCTCAAAAATAGATCCTGCGTTACTTGCCACTTCGACTTTTTCAACTGCATCACTAGTAATCGCGAAGCACGTAAGCTAGTCGTTGTTCTATACTTCGATATATCTAGGGCATTTGACATGGTATCTCACAGTATTCTCTTTGAGAAGCTGTACTCTTGTGGAATTCGCAACCCATTACTGAACTGGTTAAAATCATTTCTAAGCAACAGGGTACAAATAACCAAAGTTGGATCTGTATTGTCTCATCCTAGGCAGATCTCAAGTGGGGTCGTGCAAGGTAGTGTCCTAGGTCCACTTTTATTCACAGTTTACATTAACAGCATTTGCAAGTGCTTCACCTCAGGTAAACCATTCCTATATGCTGACGACCTCAAAGTCGTCTACTCCTGCTACACTCATGAATTAAGCGATATGGTTACTAAAATACATCTTGAACTAAGTAGCCTTGCAACGTGGTGTGCTGAATCCTGTCTAAATTTTAACATTGACAAATGCGGCTGGATTTGTATCGGCAACAGTAAGCTTGATCTAAACCTTGAAATAAATGGGCGAAAACTAGCTAAGCTCAATTCAGTCGTAGATCTCGGTATTAGATACTCTAGTAACCTAACGTTCGCTGAACAGACTGATTATGCCAGACGTAAAACGCGAAGGCTGATAGGATGCATAACACGCAATTTCTTTTGTTGTGAAACTAGGGTTTTATTATACAAAGTATGTGTCCGACCTATCTTAGAATACTGCCCGTTTATTCTTAGCGGACTAAGACAAAATGACAAGCTTAAATTAGAGGGAGTGCAACGGCAGTTTACCTCAAGAACTCTTGGTTTAGAAAGTGGTCTGGAATACCATGAGCGATGCGTAAGACTAAGATTAGAACCCCTCTGGAAAAGACGCCTTAAGCTAAACCTTATCTTTTACTATAAGCTAACTAATCTTCTCTTGCATTCCTCCGAGCCAATAACTAAACCTACCGCTGTCATCAGTTACAATCTTAGAAATCATCACAACCTAGCTGCTATGGAGCACTGTCAGACTTACGTGCGGTACAACTTCTTCTTAAATAAGTTTTCAGTCATTTGGAATAGACTACCAGCTAATGTGCGCGATGCAAACACACTTCCAGTGTTCATCTCCTCAGTCACCAGACTGCTCAAAGATGACAATGCACTTATACGTCTGACTCTTACACCCTCTTTTTCACCCTACATAGATATTTTAAGTTGTTTAAACGTGTAGTTACAGCAAACTACAATTATAAATTTTAATATTATTGGAACTAGATGATTAACATTTCTACACAGGACAGTAATATTAGTTCACACATAATATAAAAGTTAGCATAACGGGACTAGTTAGTTTGTGTACCAAAATAACCACAGTTACTAAACAGAATATATATGTATATATTTATTAATCACTCCTTAAGGACTCCCGTTGCTTTCTTTTGCGTTGCTGTTGTTTGTCTTCTTTTTTCTCTCACCATTTCAGCTTCCATTTGACTTTTTGAATGAGAATGAATAATGTGGATATTTGACCATTTACAATGACAAATGATCTGCAAACATTATTGGTCCCGTATCTTTCAGTTGCCTGGTTAATAACGAATTAACTTTCTCCACGACGCAACCTGGATTACATTTGTGGAATATACTCTTATACCAATGGAAAAGTATCAATTTGTAATACAACTTCACGATTGTAGCTTATAACATAACTGATCGTATCTGTAAAAATAGCTTCCTTATTACCCAATTTGGATATAAATCAAATCAAAAATGAGATTCGGATTTGTACACACCCAGGTTATATTGAGGAATTACTTCAAGCTTTATTTTTTCCCAAGTATTTTTAATCCATCCAAAACTTACTTGGGTTTTTTTGTTAATGCGAAGACAATATTCCTATATTTCATGATGTGCTCCATTGAATGACTTGTTATATTGTGGAATAACTTCAAGCTTTATTTTTTCCCAAGTATTTTTAATCCATCCAAAACTTACTTGGGTTTTTTTGTTAATGCGAAGTCAATATTCCTATATTTCATGATGTGCTCCATTGAATGACTGGTTATCATATTGTTCCCACAGACCTAAAAAAATGGCATGCATTTTCATGTAAATTTATATGTTTATATGAGAATATACATTATTATAATTATTATTAAAACAAAAACGCCAGCAACCATGTAACTTAACCATAAACCGAATTTATGAAATTTAATTAATGCTTATCCATGCCTGTATATTTGGTGTGTCCTACACAAGTAGGAAAAAATGTGTACTTTATTAAAACATTATTATTAATTATGATTGCTAATCGTATATGTAATTTATCATATTGATGATGCCTGTAAACTGGCGTCTCTCATGTACAAAATGAGAATATACTATTATTATTATTATTATTATGAAGTGAAATGATTTAAATTTCTTCATGAGTGATATAATTGCGTCTCCCCGTAACCATCTTTACATATGTATTGACCAGGTGACCAGAAAGTTTAAAATCCAAGTCAATAGGAAAGCGTCAATACAAATGCAAAGATGGTTGAGGGGAGGCGCAATTATATCACTCATGAAGAAATTCAAATCATTTCACCTTATGCTAAATATTGCGTTGAAGATGTTGTCCAGAAGGACGACGAGAAAACCGCAACCATACCAACCAGCTCAGAGAAGAATTCCACCGACAACTGAAGGCAACAATGGACAATACTCCAGCTGGTTACATTAAAATACTAATGGGAGACATGAACGCCAAACTGGGACCAGACAACACAGGAAGGGAACTCATCATGTGTAGAGAAGCTCTCGGAGAAGTGAACGAAAATGGAGGACTCTTCGCCGACTTCTGCGCCTTCATTGAACCAGTGATTGGTGGCAGCGTATACAAACACAAAGATATCCACAAGGCTACATGGGTGTCACCAGATGAGCGAACCAAAAACCGAATTGACTTCATCTCAATCTCAATGAAGTGGAGGCGCAGCCTACTGGACACAAAAGTAAGAAGAGGAGCAGACGTTGGCTCGGACCACTATCTTGTACAAGGGACAATCCAAATCAAACTAAAAGCTTTCAGAGAAGGAGGAGCTTCAGACAGACCACAAGCCAAGTTCAACACTCAAAAACTGAAGGACCAGGCCACAAAGGACATGTTCGTTGCAAATATAAGGGACAAAGCCGAGGCACAAATCAACACCAGCGAAGAGGTCGGCGTCGAAAAGCACTGGGACAACTTGAAAACGGTGTGGAGTCAAACCTGCATGGGAGTCCTAGGTAGAATGAAGCGGCCGGAACGCGGTGCTTTCAACGTTCGCGTTACATTTTTACGTGATTCGTTGCTTAAAATCTATCTTTTTGTAGTACTTGCACAAGTACTATGCATCCTCCGTACCTGTGACCACTAACTCTCATTTCCAATAGATATGGTTAATCAAAGTAAAAAGCAACGAACCCAATCCCCTGTAAAACTGGTGTCCAAACAATTCTGATGGAGAGAAATATAGGTGAGAGACAACGGTAATAAGCAATCAATAGTGTTCTCTGAGCCGGTTGGTTTAGCTGGGGTTTTCTCGTCGTCCTTCCGGACAACATCTTCAGCGCAATATTTAGCATGAAGTGAAATGATTTAAATTTCTTCATGAGTGATATAATTGCGTCTCGCCGCAACCATCTTTACATATGTATTGACCAGGTGACCAGAAAGTTTAAAATCCAAGTCAATAGGAAAGCGTCAATACAAATGCAAAGATGGTTGAGGGGAGGCGCAATTATATCACTCATGAAGAAATTCAAATCATTTCACCTTATGCTAAATATTGCGTTGAAGATGTTGTCCAGAAGGACGACGAGAAAACCGCAACCATACCAACCAGCTCAGAGAAGAATTCCACCGACAACTGAAGGCAACAATGGACAATACTCCAGCTGGTTACATTAAAATACTAATGGGAGACATGAACGCCAAACTGGGACCAGACAACACAGGAAGGGAACTCATCATGTGTAGAGAAGCTCTCGGAGAAGTGAACGAAAATGGAGGGCTCTTCGCCGACTTCTGCGCCTTCAATGAACCAGTGATTGGTGGCAGCGTATACAAACACAAAGATATCCACAAGGCTACATGGGTGTCACCAGATGAGCGAACCAAAAACCGAATTGACTTCATCTCAATCTCAATGAAGTGGAGGCGCAGCCTACTGGACACAAAAGTAAGAAGAGGAGCAGACGTTGGCTCGGACCACTATCTTGTACAAGGGACAATCCAAATCAAACTAAAAGCTTTCAGAGAAGGAGGAGCTTCAGACAGACCACAAGCCAAGTTCAACACTCAAAAACTGAAGGACCAGGCCACAAAGGACATGTTCGTTGCAAACATAAGGGACAAAGCCGAGGCACAAATCAACACCAGCGAAGAGGTCGGCGTCGAAAAGCACTGGGACAACTTGAAAACGGTGTGGAGTCAAAC